>CM076576.1:500531978-500682878 GCA_034641835.2 Pinus albicaulis | reverse complement strand
ATGGAATAGCAAAGCAAATAAAGGATTGAACAACAATTCTGAAATAGAACAGCAAGTCTAAAATGGAACAGCAATTGAATAACTAAGTCCCGCAGGTTGTAACCAAACTTAATCTATTAACTCAAATGCATTCTTTGCAATCAAATAACATTCTTTCACTCTAAAAGCAATTCACACAAATCACACTAATGGAACAGCAATAACTATTAATGAATTATGGAACAGTACTGATAAATCAGAAACGCGCACAACACGAACGTTTAGTATAACAGCTCTGTAACAAAACAGTAAGAACATGCAATTAACTCTTGAAAGGATTAATAACTTGATGCGGAGTCAACACACGATTCTATCTGTAAAAAACCTCAATGATTCAATCTTTAACAAAGCATGTAATATGAACTTATAAAGCATATCAAATTACCAAATAACAATGATAAACAAACCACACAAAAGTCAAGTCGTAATGGTACAGAAGCAAGTGTCCTTCGGGGCCGGGCCCTTAGCCTCCAAGGATACACCGCTTTAAGTTAATCCAGACGCAGAGATGAAATAATCACCAAGCTTTTATTAATGCATCGGTCAAAAATACATTGAACCAGTTCTCAACGAGACTCAATAATCAAAGTTGATGTTTTACAGAAAATTACATAAAAGCGTATCCTATCTATCAAGCTAACAGTGTTGTCCCTTTATATAAAGGTGATGGCGGAGATGTCCAAGTAACATGATAAATAAAGCAGCGATCCCTCAGGATCGAAGATCCTGAGGGATTCGCCAAACTGTTAATTCTTCATCCTTTCCTTTCTTTGGCGCCGAGCTGGTGTCTTCTCCTTCTTTTCCGAGCCGATTTGCTGTAATCTATTTAGCCTTGTTTGCATTCGGTTCTCGTTCAGAGGGACAGCAGTTATCTCGACTTTGTCCTTTCCTTTGGAACGGAAATTCCTCGTTTTCTCCTTTTCCTGTACAGAAAATAACCATTATCAGTGGCTAAGTCTTGCATATCAATTCTCACATGTTTTGTTATGGTTCCTTATTACTTTCCAAATTCATGATACAAAAAGGTTCACAAATTCTATTAAAAAGCCACTGAAATAGTCATCAAAAGCATACCCAGAAAGTCTTAGTTACTCAAGTCTAAATCTCAACAGCATTTAACTTCAAATCTCATAAGCTTGAACTCCCTTTGAGGCTACCCAAGGCCTCTTTTTATAGTGAAAGAGAGGAGGTTTCTACTTCCAAATATGAAGGGATAGAATCCTCCTTCAAAGGGATAAGCTCCTTACATCAAGGGGTTAGCTCCATTAAGAGAGGGATGCATGAACCAGCTTCAAAGCGTATCCATTCCGAAAATTCCCATCTAGAATCTTCTAGAATTCACTTGGAATTCACTTTTTAATCTTCATTTTCTCGCCTTTTTATGTTTTACAGAGGTCCGCACCCATTACACAAAGAACGTGCGGTATGGTTCCGCATGCAAGCTGAGATTTAGGTGCGGGACCGCAGGGAATGCATAGAGAAAGTGCGATACCAATTCTTAGGGGATTTTAGGGATTTTCTTCTGATTTTGAAGCTTGATATGAGGAGCTAGTATATTGGACTTGCAAAATGAGGAAGTATGAGTAATAATGAGCTCATACAGTCAGCAGAATGTCAAGGTGACAATTTTCAGTGTAACAAATTTCCCCCTAAAGTGCAAAGTCTGGAATAGATGAAGCTGTAGTCTGTCATATATGAAGAGTGCAGTACTTTATCATTTCAAAGATCATCCTGTGGACACCCCAGTCGGTACCTGTAAAAACATTCAATGCAAAATATATACATGTATATGTCATCACTGATGTAGGCATTCCCATACTCAGATAAAAACTAACTATGAACTAACTGAAATCGTTCTGATACAGGAATGATTTTGAATACATCATAGTACAGATATATGTAGACACAGTATGGACGCAGCCATCTGTTTATCAATAGTCTACTGTATAGATGAAAACAAAATTCCTCGCAGCCTGGATGGTGGAAACTAGATCCGGGGTCTTGATTTCCGCATCTCGAACCAGTACGATTCTATCCATGTGAATGAATGTGTCGAAGTCGAACATGGTAGAAACCAATTGATTACCAGTCAATGATGTGAACTGTTAACAAGTGTGAGAGAAACCACCAGTAATGTCAATGGCTCTCAAAGTACTCAGTACAGTCCATGAAATGTGAATGAATGAGCTGAAGTCGAACATATCACGGAGTCATTCGATCGAAGGTCATTGATGCAACCTGTCGTCGAAAGCGAGAAACCTGCCATTAAGGCATGCAGATTTCAAGGTACTGACGATTTCTGGATCAACTTCCTAGATAATGTGCTGATGTCGATAGAAAGTGATCTGTCGTAGGCAAGCCCACAACACGAAATCATAGATCAAGTTTTGAAAATATGTTGGCAAGGACTGACTCAGGGATGGTCAATGATGAATGACAGATATTTTGCAGATGAATGGTTTTATTTGAAACTGTTCTCTTGGACACATAACGACATTGCAGATGGATTGGTGACAATTGACCCAAAGCTAATACCCAGAAATCGGCTGAAAATTTTCAATGTGGTTTGATTAACTGTTAGGCAAAGGATTTCCCAACCCAGGTGAATATAAGTGTCGTGTCCAAGAGTGGTCGACTGAGTTTTCGGACAATTTTAAAATACAACAAACATGCTCATTTTTCTCTCTTTTTCCCCACCATTTCTGGCAAGTACCTCTTTATTTTTGACAAGCTTGAGGAGGATAACATTTGCTTGGTTATAAGCTCACCCTTCGGGTGAGTCCAACTTAGTTTAAAATTCAAACCCTAAGAAGGAGTGGTTCGTTCCTATTGAAAATTAAACAGGTCCTTTACTGTTAAGTTTTAACGAGTCCAGTATAGGAGAAACTCGGTGTTTTTCAGTTTTAGGGAGTCAGAAGAAAAACTTAAGAAAACTCCATGGGTGTTCTTTTTCGTAAAATTTAGTCTCTCGAGCCCGAAAAAGGATAAAATAATGCGAGAGAGAACTCTATTGACCGTATTTAGTCAACGTATACCTTTTTCGTAAATAGTCCATTTCAGTCCGTAAAAGGGGTAAACTTATACTGAAGGGACGACCGTTCATTTACTTTAACGAGTTCGAATAGTCAAGTACTCGGAAATCTTTTCATATTTAGAGAGTCTGAAAAGGGCTTAAAGAGGACTCCAAGGTTTCGCTTTTTCGTAAATTTTTTTGAAAGAGTCCGAAAAAGTGATAAAAGTATGCTCTTTGTTGAAAAATGATCATTTCACCTAAAAAATCCTGTTTCTGCACAAAAACTCAAAACATTACACATACCTGTTTAAGATAAATAAAAATGCTTTCAAAAATATCCCTTTTAAAGTGAAAAATAAATAAATTTACAATTCATTCATTCAAAAAAACTTATAAAAAGGACTTTTTCTATTTCATTTTTACCGTTCAGTTGCAGAGTGAAAAGTAAAAAGCTTTTGGATAAAAAAGTTCCCGTGAAGATTCTGGAAAATTCAACCGTTGGAATCGAAAATCGTCAGCCCCAGGTAATCCACGACCTCCTTATCTTGTTTTTCATCCGTTTAAAATTTGTTTTTAGGCTTTAGTTTGATTTTTTAGGGCAAAAATTGGTTCAAAAATGCGCCCGCGGGGTCCGCAGGCGGGACACAGGTAACCTGCGGACCTCGATTTTTTCTGAACGGGAAAAAATCGAGGGTACCGCACCCGGAACACATCTCGCGTGCGGAGCTACGCTCTGTTTACAAAGAGCGGGTGCGGTACCCGTGCGGTTAAAATTCAAGCACGGTTTTCTCAAATTTCTGCCAAAAATTTTCAAATGAAATCATTCTAATATGCCTTATTTTGTGTTGCAGGATTAACAAGATGCTTATTTGGCGAGAAAGGGAACATGAGGAAGTGGATGAAGCTGCAATACTCCATTTTCCCACACAAAGGGCATTAAAAGCATGCTGCTTATACAAATTCTGGGCCATCTCTAGCATGAGGGCACAAGTGGAACTCTTAACATGGTTGGTAGACAGATGGCATGTGGAGGACCAGTGTTTCTTCATTGGTGGCCACCGGCTCGAAATTGAGCTGGAGGATATATACTTTTTGACTGTTTTGTCCAAGAGGGGCGAACATGTATCTTTGTTTGGGACTAGGCCAGGTGGCCAGACTGTCGCTAGTCTTCAACTCGAATTTTGCAATGATCAGGCAGATCCTCGGGACAAACGGATTGACATAAAACATATCATCCGTCCTGAATTGAAGGTTATAGCATTCACTGTTACCAAACTATGTGGGAGCGCCGCGCTTCATGTAGCTACTGGTTCCCAAATGCGCATTGCTGTGGACTGTTTTCGCGGCACCATCTTCAACTGGTGCGAAGCCGTGTTGGCCAATATAAAAGGCCAACTTACCAGAGAAAAAACCGGGAAACTAAAAAACTTTGGATATGGTTCCATTGTCGTTTCTTTTGCTTTGGAGAGGATTCCTCAGTTAGCTCCACAGAGTATTTCAGTTGATGACGGTCGACCTCGAGAACCGAGAATGGTTCGCTGGTCCGCGCTGATGGCTCGTCATGCTGTCGAGGGCACTGAGATTGTACGATTCCCTGCTTCATATTTTCATTGACTGGATCGCCAAGTTTTCATGATAGAAGATTTTCCATATGCCGGGATGGATTTCCGTGGCGACAGAGAGATGTCTCTCCCTGCAGGGGAACAGTGGGATGATTCAGGTAAAACATTTTTCAACGTTTGCTAAATTCTAATTTTTTAGTTTTTTATCGTCTTAGAAAAATAATAACCAAAAGTTTTTTGAATACAGATGTGGGTCCACAACTACCAGCTCATCTCCAACCTTTCGAGAGGAGACAACCAGTTGCGCCCGCACCAGCCCCAGCAGACCAATCAGTAGAGATTTTGACTGATTTGGAGCATCATCTAGAGCGCTTGACTCTAGATATACCAGAGACCAACATAGATGACATCCCTTTCAGGCTACAAAGATATGTGATTGGAGTCCCAGGACCTTTAAGGAGGTTCCTATGCAGGGTGGCCCGAGCAGTTGTTTCCTATCGAGATCATCATCAGTGATGAGATGATCATGTAGACTCATTTTTGTACTTTTGTGTTATCATTTTTGCCGATCATAAGGTGTTTCAAACCTATGATCGAAGACGATATATATTTTTTGAACACACTCCTATGATATATATATCACTATTTTGACGGCTATCTGTGTACATGAATGAATGTTGTTTGTTTTACTGCTTTTAATTATTGCAAATGTCTATTTATCATACTAGAAGCAATTGAATCTGCTAATGTATTTAATTGTCTTGGAATATGCTGATATTCAATGTAATCAAACTCACGTTCCAAGAGACGAACTCTCAAAAATAACCGTAATAACACCGGATTTCTAATGGTATAAACCCTGTTAAGTTGTAATACAACAAGTTCAGAATCCAACCTTACAATCAAACTCCGAATTCCAAATGATATGGACTCAGATAATAACTCAATCACTGCACTATACTCGGCAATGTTATTTGTTGTTTGACCAAGGCTTACCCCATGCATGGATACTAACTCGTCAGAGGGTAAATAGATAACCCAAGCTGCAGAAGAAATGTTCCGTGTACTACGACAAGCACCATCAGCAAAACCAATGTAGGTTTGAAGAGACGTCGACATCTGCAATATCAAGAGTAAAACTCAGATAAGCAGTCATAGTGACAAAAACACACTTCTAAACTAGGCACACTTTTTCTAATCTAAAACACACCAGCAGTAAAGAAAATCTAAACTAACAAAAAATCTCCACACCTTGTTTAAGCGTAATATCGCTTTAGATAAAGCCCATTTCTGGGTTTATCCAAAGGGACACCGTCAAAATCTACTAACTCATAGGCCCCTTTTGCTAACTTTCGTTTCACAATGTAAGGACCATGCCACATAGGCACGAATTTTCCAGCCCCTAGCTTGTCATTAGCTTGATCATAAAGTAAAACTAGGTCTCCTTCTGAAAAATTTCGAGGGGTCACATTTCTATCATACTGAGCTTTTATCCTTTTAACATGAGCCTCGTTTGCTATTGCAGCACTTCGTCGATTCTCATCTAATTGGGCCAAGTACAAGAAACATTTTTCCTCTTCAGACGTAGCTGGAAGTAATTCTATGGCTAATTTTAGTGACGGTATTTCGCATTCAATTGGTAGCACAGCTTCTAAACCGTAAACTAGTTGAAAAGGAGTGAAACCCGTTGATGTTTTGACTGAGGTTCGATATGCCCAAAGCGCTGAAAATAACATGGAATGCCAATTTGTCTTGTGAATACCAATGATTCGTTTAATCATGGTGACTAAAACTTTATTAATAGCTTCAACTAGACCATTTGCTTGTGGATAGTACGGAGTGGAATTATCGTGGCGTAGGCCAAGTTGTTCTGTTAGTTCAGTCATCATGATGTTTCGAAAATGACTTCCATGATCTGTAATAATAGCTTGAGGAACACCAAACCTAGCAATTATGTGATTGAACACGAATGTTGCAGCAGTCTTGCCGTCAGCTGAATATGTAGGCATCGCCTCGGCCCATTTCGTAAAATAATCTACAGTGAGAATAATATAGGCATGCCCCCCGGCCGAGTGAGGGTTACATGTGATAAAATCGATACCCCATTTTGCAAATGGACCAACAGCAATTATAGGGTGAAGAGGAGCGGGTGGCGCGCGCATTTTCCTATCAAAAATTTGACAGTTGTGGCATTTCCGAACCGCATAAATGCAATCTTTAAATAATGTTGGCAATTCAATGTACCATTTGGCTGCAAGACCTATGAGTGTCCTTTGGAAAAGACGTAAGCGAATCGAATCATCAATAATAGAATTAGATGCACACCAAAGGTGATAAGTCATCACATGATTTGATGGATCCTCTCCTGACTTACCTTCAAATTTTGGTATGTCACTGCGCAACTTATGAGGCATTGACGGCCAGTTCTGATAATAGAAAATAGGATCATTAGTAAGGCGCGTCAAATCTGGTAAGTCCAAAGTTGCGATGAACGGTAATTGACGGTTAGGGTCACGAAAACCTTGAGAAGCCAAAGCAGATCCAGGAGGCGGATACCCAGGATAACTAGGAATCGGATTAGCATTGGGTATTGTATAACCTCCCGGATAACCAAGATGAATCGGACCATACTGAGGTTGTTGATAAGTATAACCAGGGTATGGCTGATAGCTTGGATTCTGAACATAGGGACCGTATTGCGGCTGTCCTTGATACGGTTGATAAGTAAATTGAGGTTGACTCGTAACAACTGTACTTGTACCGGCTTGTCCTGCAGGCATCTGCACTGTAGTCTGGACTGAGGATCCTGACTGAGGTATAGAGACTTGAGGGATTTTCCCGGATACAGGGATAGCCGAACTCGGGGCTACAGACACTCCAGAAATAGGTGTAACAGGTTGAACAGATGTTGCAGCAGTTTGGGGCGGAGTCTGAGGTGTACTAGGCCCAGCCTGCTGAACTGAACTAGGTGCAGGAGTTTGAATAGCTGGCTGAACAGGTTGCTGAGTTGAACCAGAAACCAATGGCTGACCAGGTTGATAAGGTAACTGCATAGTAGGCTGCAAAGGCTGTTGATATTGGGACGGATCCCACACCATCATTCCAGGGTATTGTCCCGTAGAAGGTTGAACGTAAGGACCAAAACCTGGTTGAACGTAGGGTTGATAATAAGGTAAAGTTCCGGCTCCTTGAACAGATGGTTGACCAGAAGGCTGTTGGTAACCTTGCATTGGGTACTTCCCTTGAGGTTGATAACCTTGAGGCACGTACTGAAGTTGGGGTTGTTGAGGACCCTGAGGAGCATATTGAGTTTGGGGTTGACCTTGAGGAATGTAATGTCCTTGAGGTTGGTAACCCCGGGGTATGTACTGTCCTTGGGGTTGCCCCCCAAAATAATATTGATCCACAGTTTGTCCTGGGAAAAAGCTACCTTGAGGTTGAGCCCCGGGTGGTAACTGACTACCTTGGGGTTGCCCCCCAGGCGGTAATTGACCACCCTGAGGTTGCCCCCCAAGCGGTAACTGAGTTCCCTGAGGTTGACCCCCAGAAGGAAACTGACTGCCTTGAGCTTGAGGATTAGGAATGTTACCAGACATCATATAAACTTGCTCTGTGTTCGACGTTTCAATTTTAAGCCCATCAAGACCAGATGATAACACATTTTCGATAGGTTGAGGAGTTTCTCCTGAGAAAGTACCAGACAAAGACTGATATCCCGCAGGAACAGAAGGACCACCATGTAAAAAAGATTCAAGTGTTTACGAAAACATGGACGACTCTCCAGCCATAATAGATGACGGATAATAACCTATGGGTGTAGGATGAAATGGAACTCGACGTGGATAAAAAGCAAGACCCGGATTCTCTAAAAAATCAGTTAAAGAAAGATACCAGGGATTAGTTCGAATAGGGCTGTAGAAAATAGATTCACGCTCCCTAAGATTTAACGATTGAGGGGAGTTGGGAAGAGATATGTCTTCGTCTGGATTAGTAAGTTCTTCTATAGAAATTAGTCTAGAAGGAAGGTTTTCAGTAATGATATTTCTAACCCTTGGTGAACCTGGATCGCTAGAAGTTGGTGAGATAAATCCTGAAGATGTTTCTAACACAGAAGATTCAGTTTCAGGCTCAGAGATTTCAGGTTCGTCAGATAATTCTCCAGTAGGAGAAATATTTTCAGTGACTTCAGAAACTGAAATCGGTTCTTGAATATATTCTGTTGTAGGAATTTGATGATCGGGATGTATTACAATAGCAGAGCTTTCAGCTTCTGTTGATCTAAGTCTACGGCTACTGTGTGGTACCAGAGCTCGAAGCCCTTCAAGATGACCTGGTGTAAATTCAGGGGGTTTCCCTTGTATTCTCCGGGATTGTCTCGGCAATTCCGCCACGATGAAAAATTATCTAATCACACGCAAACA
The DNA here is from genome assembly GCA_034641835.2 of Pinus albicaulis. Taxonomy (NCBI): domain Eukaryota; kingdom Viridiplantae; phylum Streptophyta; class Pinopsida; order Pinales; family Pinaceae; genus Pinus; species Pinus albicaulis. Next base: position 500,673,843 of record CM076576.1, on the reverse strand, counting down.
AAGAAAAATTTCAATGAAAAAACCTAAAGTCTCTAAGAAACAAACAATTGAATCATACGCTTAAAAAATCTAAGAGTTCAAACCACACACAAACAAGTAACTTTCCGTACTAAAATCACTAGTTGGTGATGAAATCCAACTTAGTAGAATTTTAACACGAAAAGGGTGGTTGGAACAGTTACCCCGACAACCTGCTTAATGAAACAGACTGGCACAAGTTTCTTCACATAACCATCTCGAGTGAAGAGAACCCCCCAGAGAGTCCAAGTGAGTCTAGTTGACGTCTGTTCCAGGTACAGTGGGATCTTCCCTCCACCGTCACCTTAGGAAAGAATCCTAAAGATTATGGCCTCTAAGGTTACCAACTAAAACAAATATACCTGGGGGTATAGTCTACGATCTGACACACACGCAAGGGCAGAGTAACAAAGCTCAATCCCCTTGAAGGCTCCTTGAAATAATCCAAGGTTTACCGACAAGTGACCCCTGGCTCCTCGAAAATGGTCTATCCGAGGTTTACCATTTTTAATACGTGTATATCTTCTATCGTTCCCAATGAGGAAGGATTGATTACCCCACTGGTTCAGATATGATCTCGTGCTTAACTCCTTTAAGAGGAGCTTCCCAGAGCATACATGCAACAACTGGAATTCTTCCTACCACAAGATATATCTACTTGTTTGTTTTATCTACCTTGGAGAGTTAATTACTCCCTACTCCAAGATACTAGCCTAAGCTATGTTGGTGATGAGAGCCCTAGAAATAAAACGATTACTAGATGAATTTTATTTAAGCGTTACTTTTAAGAGCTGTTTCTTAAGTCAATGGGCGCGGAAATGAAACTTTGTGTGATGTGAAGACTCGACTTCCAAAAACACTAAAATGCACCTATGATGATATTCAATTTTTTTTCCTTTCAATGAACTTTCTATCTAAAGAAGAGTTAGAGAATGCAATTTTCAAATTCCTTCTTTAAACATGAAAACTAAGTGAAAGAAACATTTTGTCTTTTCGTTAAACTATCAAAGCTCACAAGAAAAACTATTTTCTTTTCCAAACAAGAAGCTACAAAACAATTGTCTTTCGAAAGAAATCTACAAAAATTAAAACTATTCAAAACTATGAAGACTAATCTAAAAAACTAATCTAAGTTGAGTAAAAGCTTTTTAGAGTTTTTTTTTATGAATGTTTCTCTTAGTTGTTCAGCAAACTAAGAATCTATCAAACAGATCAAAAAACACTCAAAATATGTTTTTTCAAAACACTCAAAGAGTAAATGAAATTCAAAACTTTAAAACAAGTTCTTTTCGAAGATTTGCAAAGAAATCAAAAGGGCTTAATTTCTCAAACTAGGATGTTTTCACAATGAGGTCGGATTCAAGAGACAAAAAGAGATCTTATGTGATCTGAGATACTGCAAATTGTCAAAAATTTGAATCACTACAAAGACCAAACAGGAAAAATAATCCAATCGGCAAAATCTCCTAGAAAATCATTCAAAACATTAACACTGTTGGAGTTCATAAACAATGAATTCTTGATAGACACAATAACCAGTCTGGGCAGAAACCAAAGATCTAAAAATTAACCAGAAAAAGAAACCTAGAAATTTTTCAAAATTTTTACAGGGTCCGCATGTAAGCAGTGTTGACAGGTGCGGTCCCGCACTGTATCTTATAAAGAACGTGCGAAACTGCCCGCACTGTAACAGTTATGCAGAGTGCGGTCCTAGCAAAAATGATAGAAAAATTCAAAACACTTCTAAATTTTAAAAAACAGAAAAAATTTAAAACACCCAGACAGATGTGAATTAATCAAAAACCAGAAAAAGAAACCTTTTCTCAAGTCAAAAATCAAAGAGAACCAAGAACAAACAAGTTCTTCCCCAGTGGAGTCGCCATTTTGTTGTGTATATTAATCCGTCTTGCGGACAAGACCGATCTCTCTAGTACAAAAGGTAACTAGCAACAAACAGCCAATTATACTAATCTCTCTCTAAGCATATGCAATTTATAAAAACACTATACGGATGCAAGGCCTACCTTATGTCCAACGCTTTGCTTGCTTACTTGATTTTGTTGAAGTCCTTCCCGTGCACTGAAAGAACGTCCTTCGTATATCTGCAATCACGAACAAGGAAAAAGATTAAGCAGCACCTGTATAGACATTATCATAAATCATACTTATCATAATGATCAAGGAATTTATGAAATAAACCACAAATTGACATTTTAATGAGAGAAATGAGTATATTTGTATTAACTTTAAAGATAGAAAACCTTTACAACCTGTGCCTTGATGTTGTGCAGGTCCTCCCGGGGTCCGAAGCAGGAATCTCCTTTACTCTGACAAGCATTGCACTCTTGAACTAAGACAAATGGAGATGAGTGATTTAACCTCACAGAAAGTCTTAGTTAACTAAGTCTAAATCTCAACAACATTTAACTTCAAATCTCATAAGCTTGAACTCCCTTTGAGGCTACCCAAGGCCTCTTTTTATAGTGAAAGAGAGGACGTTTCTAGTTCCAAATATGAAGGGATAGAATCCTCCTTCAAAGGGATAAGCTCCTTACATCAAGGGGTTAGCTCCATCAAGTGAGGGATGCATGAACCAGCTTCAAAGCGTATCCATTCCCGAAAATTCCCGTCTAGAACCTTCTAGAATTCACCTGGAATTCACTTTTTATCTTCATTTTCTCGCATTTTTATGTTTTACAGAGGTTCGCACCCATTACACAAAGAACGTGCGGAATGGTTCCGCAGGCAGGCTGAACTTTAGGTGCGGGACCGCAGGGAATGCATAGAGAAAGTGCGATACCAATTCTTAGGGGATTTTAGGGATTTTCTTCTGATTTTGAAGCTTGATATGAGGAGCTAGTATATTGGACTTGCAATTCACCAGTCAAAATTCTTAGATTGTGGATTGGGCTCAATTTGAAAATAGGTCTATGCCAAGCCCTTCAACACACAAAGCTTCTGATGATGGACACTTGACTCCTGGTAATAAGGGAGGTCTTGGAAATGGAATAGGAGGGAGGGCTCAGCCTCTGCCATATGCGAAGAGTGCTCTAGCAGATATTCCACCATTCACATCTTCGAGTAATGGACGAATAAGTGTATGTCCAATTTCAGGTTGCAGTTCTGACTGGATTCCAGTTGGTATGAGAGATGAAATTTTGACAAGGACTTATGCTACAAAAAAAACTTTATTTGCAAAATCACATAAGATATTTTAAGAATTCATACTCATCAGGTGACAGAGGTGGGAATATTGCAAATGTTGAATTTCAACAATTAACAAGGTTGTGTCAGTCATGGAAAAAAAAAAGTGGTTGAAATAAGGGTCAAGCCATGCTGCTAATAGGAAAATAAAACTGCGCGAAGAAGGGGTGGGTGACATTTTGGTTGGAAAAAAAGGATCTACCAGTATCACCTCAAAGAAGCATGTAGTTTTGAGTGTAGTTTGAAAGGAGAGGTGGGAAGGTGTTGTCGAAAGTAATTGGTGGAAGAACTGTGGCCTGCATGCAAACCCGCACTCCAAAAAAACAAAACCACAAGAATAATAAGGTGGAAACTCACTAATAAGGAAGCAACACATGCTAGACTAGTCGACACCACTCAGCCATTGAGAAACCGCGAGGGAAAGGACACAGAAATGGCCGATAGAAGGGAAATTGTCAACATAATTAGTTTGTGGATGGAGGAGTGATATCGGAGCTAGCTAGACCTATGTCAGTGCAGGTTTAGTAGCCACCACACATGTGGTCAAGTAGCTCAGTTGAAGTCACAATGACGTGCCTTCAGGCACAACATGATCGAGAATTGGAGAAAATACAGTTGAAAAGTCGGGAAGTGCATAGATTGTAGTCATAGGTAAACAGGTGGATTGTCGGGTCGAGTGCAAGAGCCTGTGTCAAAATTCTTACACCTACATCCAAAATATTCTTGCCTTCAAAATGGTGCACATTCTAAAATATAGTTTTTTAATAAGCATACATCCTCACATGTCACATTTGGGAAAAGAGTTGTAGGGAATCTCCACAATTCTCTTACTGCCCATGTCTTTCCTTGTACCAAATCACCAACATTTGTGCATATCCTTTACTAAATAGCCAATATTTTCTCTCTTCAACATCTCGTAATTATAATGAACAATTTCCTCAAGATGGTGTTTATCAACGAACTTTTCCTCAAGAGAAGGTGTCTCATCTCGAGGAGCAATTTTCTCATCAACATACCATTTTGAGGGAATTTATAAAGAGGATGATAGAATAAATTTAAGAGCGATAGTTAAAGATGACTTCATATTTCCCTAGTTTTATAGGTGAGGTGGGTAATGAGGCATTGATGGATCAAATATCAAAGGAAGAATTACAAACAATTTTGCACTGTTTCGAAAAGTATAAGAACCCTCAGCCACTTCATAGGACAATATAATTCTTCTATGGGTTCTATGACTTCCTTCAAATATAGCAACTAAGAATTGCTGAAAAATTAAAATACACATGCAATATTTGGGAGATTTCAATTCAACATTTCAGGCTTTAATCCCAAAAATTAGACAAGAATGAGATGATTTCAGACCCATATCACTATGTAATTGCATCTACAAAATCATTGCAAAAATTAGTGCATGTAGGGTCAAAATCCACTAAGTTGATTTTCTGTCATTAGAATAAATTTTCATCCTTCCTGGGAAACAAATCCATTATGGAAGAGGAGTAGCCCAAGAAGGAATTTATAACATCAAACCAAAAAATTACAAGCATTTTTAGTGATTTTGTCTTTCCAGGGCATATGATAGAGAAAAAATGGATTTATTTAGGGCTACTCATCCATATAAGGTTCAAGGTGCAATTGGTTAAATAGATAATGAATTGTCTTTCCTCAATATTTTTGTAATTCTAATTAATTTCTCAACCTATCCTTCTATCATTCCTACAAGAGACCATGGGTAGGTATGACTAATGGCTCCTTTTCTATTTTTGACTGTACAGTAGGTGGTCTCAACAGAGTTGTAACAGAAACAAATTACATTCAAATTTTATAGATATAAAAGATAAAAAAAAATGTCAAAGTCTTTGTTACATTGTTACTTGACTCTGCTATGGGTATGTTACAGGAAATGTGATTGGAAAAAGGATGGGGAAACAATGCATATCACGTCTTGGATATGGTTCATTCGATGTTAGAGATCGCTTAGCCACTTGAGCCACTGACTTTGGAAATGTTTCTAGTAGGAATTCCTATGGTTTTTAATGTTGTGACTATTTCACCTCATGGTTATTTTGGGCAAGAAATTTTTTTAGGAATGCTAGACACGACATCGGTGGACAGGTAAACAAATATTTTATAATTTCAATTTCCATTCCATGATATCCTCTCTTTATTGTTTGATTGTATTTTGGATATTTCTTTTGATTTTGTTTTGTCTTTTAACTATGAAATTGAAAATACTTAGTATCATGTTCATTTAAACAAAAACCAAAGCTTGAAGATGAAATTAGTATTACACTATATTGATTGGAATCCTTATAGCTATTTTGTGTTAAAATATTTTCATGACTATAAAAAAAATCACTTTCATGTTCTTATTTGAGTACATGTTGTCTATGTACTTGACTAAGTTCATGCGTTAGAAAATGAAAAGTTGTGAATAAAACAACAAGGATTAAACATTACACTTCATATTATTTGTTTTCACAAGTTATCTACAACTTGAGCTTTTTAGCATATAACTTAGTTGACATGATTTTTCCTAAGCTTTCCTTGAAATTTGAATACTAAGTTACTAAGGTGTTCTTTTCTATATATGGTGAGATTTTATTTTCTTTGTTTATACAGGTTATTTTGCCACACTATAGTGGCCATTATCACCCCAATGAAGAAAATTTGTTCGAGTTTCTTACTTGTATGGAGAAAAATGGCTTTGACATTGTTGAGGTATATGTCATATAAACTATTTATAGTCTAATTTATTTTATATTCTAGTATCATTGTCTTTCATGTTTGAAACTCTACATTTTATCTTCTTTTGTTTTCAGAAAATGAACTCAGTATTGATGGTAAGAAGCGGGAATTGAAAAAAGATGGGAGTAATTATAACATTGGAGCGATAAATGCAAAAAGAGAGAGGAGAACTGGTCTTGTCATACCCTTAGAGCCAATATCTCACATAAGACACACATATAAATACTGATGGTCAAGTCTTCCACGTTTGTGAATTCACCTACAATGCCTTGACAACACAATGATAATGTTTTGAAGTTATGAACCATCATTTTGTGTGTAAATTGTAGTCCAACCAATATTAAGTTGGAAACCCATATTATAATACTTTAACATTTCATATAATATAATTTATGTGGTTGAAATTATTTATAGTTGCATTTGATATTGTTTAGTATTCTAATTAGCATATGCAACTTTGTGTATTCATATTAGACGAACATACACATTGTATGACATTTTTTAAATCATACAAATTAATTTATGTTGATTAATAATAAACACAAAATCAATTTGAAACTACTAAATTAGTAGTTTATATTGATTAATGATGAACACAAATAAAATGAATATACGACTAAATTAGTCATTTATAATGATTATTAATAAAAGTAAACGAAATGAATATAAAATATTAAATTAATCGTTTATATAAGGAATATGAAACTAAAAAAAGAAGATAAATGACTACTGCAAATGATAAATTTGTGATTACAAATGACAACTAAATTTTGCATATATACGACTATTAGTAGCTAATTTACAGTATCTTATAACATGACCAAAATGTAGTCATATTTCTTCGGTCACTAATTGATTTCAAAATATGACTAAAACTTGCATATATATGACTATTAGTAGCTAATTTATAGTATCTTATAACATGACCAACGTTTTGGTCACATTTCTTTGGTCATTAATTGGTTTTCTCGGGTGATCATATAGTAATATATTTTGTTGTATATTTCGTCATTAATTGTAACAATTAATGACCAAATCAAAGATTAAATCAGTGACCAAATCAGTTACTAAATTAATGATCAAATCAATGACTAAATTAATGACCAAATCACTGACTAAATTAATCATTAAATCAATGACTAAATTAATGACCAAATCACTGACTAAATTAATGATCAAATTAATGACCGAATATACTACTAGACAACAAAATTGAGATAACCAATTAATGTCTAAGCTAAAACTGACTAAAATTTGGTCGCGTTATAAGATACTGTAAATTAGCTACTATTGGTCACCGAACAAAAAATAGTCATTTATATGAAAAATTTAGTCATTTTTTAGTAATTAATTAGCCATTTTCTACTAGTGCATGAAGCAAGGATTGGAATAATAATTGTATTTCCTTCATTACATCATTCACATAATTCACAATTACATGTCATTATGAAGATCAAACCTAGTTACACTTTTCAAAAATCCCTCTTAACTAGGGATGTATTCATAATGGTACTTGGTCATTCTCAATGTGAATAATTTCTCATAAGAAGAATCAGATTTGTAACCCATCTGTATAACATCATACCAACCAGGAATGTCACGAAAAAATTCCTTGACTAACAATTCCATCTCCCCACGATATCTTGAGATCAATACTGGCGAGACCAATGATGTAATAAACAGCCTAATCATTTACTCTCTCAGAACATACCCCACCTGCGTTCTCTCAGAGTATCTTAAGGACTGTTCTTATCTTTGATTCCTAGTCCTCAAAGAATATCGGTCCTTTCACAACTCTTCTTATGGTTTATCAGTGGGGACACAATGGTATCCTTGGTGTCATATTGAATGAGTATAGGTGGGAGATTAGATTTTCTCTATGTTTGATGAATTTGTTGTCTCTCATCGTCATTTTCCAATAATTGATCACACCTAAAATGACCAAGTTAATCCTTGAACTTCTACATGAAATATATGTTCTTATCTAGCCATATCATAAAAATAGAAGAAAATATAGATCAATGACTTCAAAATAAGCCTCTCAAAGGGGGAAACCTCCTTTTACATCAAATACATGAATAATTTTTGAATAATTCAAATGACAAAACCTCCTTAGCATATATAGGAGTCTAACGGGTCAAACTATATGTAGGGCCTACATAACACTAATATGTAGGGGCTCAAGATAAAAATAGTGGGTTTTTAGAGGGCACAACAATAGAAATTATGCGGTACTATGGGGAACAACAATAAATATACGGGGGATACACTAGTACTACAGGGACCTAACATGCCCCTTTCCTTCAAAAACGTGATGTCCTCAATGCTTGAGTAATTATGGATGTTTATCTCTGAAATAATCATCCTCCCGTGTGTAATATTGAGTAGGTAAGTTCTTCCACTTGATGAGATACTTTGAAATTGCTTGATTATGTAGCTATCACATTCATGTTTCTGTGATTTATTCAAGTTCCAATATGATTTTTCCTTTCTCATCAAGTTCTATAAATATATTTTGAACTCAGAGCTTGTCACTTATAACCTTATTTAATAATGAAACATGGAAAACTGAGTGTACTCATGAGGATGCAGAAAATTTCCATTTGTATGCCCAAGTACCAACCGTTTCTAATTCCAAGTAAGGGCCATAGTACATTGGTGATATGATTAGGTGATCATGTCCTAAGTTGAAAAAATGCTCAAAAATGGAATTTCTTAGAATTGTTTGAAACCTAAACGATCGGATAGGCCTCTTCACTGTGATTTTGGCACTATGAACGACACTCAAATCTGACATCGTATGTGAAAGTTAAGCAGGTTTGAAGTTTTCAGTAGCCTTCAAAAAATTAGTTGACCAGGTTTGAATTTTTGACTTTGGAAATATTAAAAAAAGAATATTCTCTAGAATATTCCCTATAATATTCCATAGGAACATATCAGAATTCGACAAGCGGAATTCAGTTATTAGTTGAAGGGTTGACTTTGGAGTTTTGGGACCAGTCAGGAGCTGCCACTTGCTAGGCCCAGAAGCCGCCACGTGGCCCCGGGAAGGATAGAAATGGTCTATCAAAATATTTATATTTTATAGTTCATAGGATTCGACTGCGGGTCGATGGCCTACCAGCCGAAAGGCCCGACCAGGTGGGCTCCACGGTGCTTCTTAACAAGAGTGGGAAACACGTTGGTTATAGTATTTGAATTGAAAATATGCAGAAAAGTTAAAGGGCTAGCCCCTTAGGACTAGTCCGCTTCAAATGACCAAGGATCAAAAACCATGGCCTTAAAGGCCCTAACCACCATACCTATCTGCGTGGGTTTGTTAACGATAACTTCCAACCTTGTTAAATGGCTCACATGGCATTAAAAAAAAAACATGTGTGCTTTATTTGTTGACCCCAACATTTAACTTACCACGCGGAAATCCATGACATGTGCCTAGTCTTATCCAAAAATATATGCCATGATTAGGAGGTTGGCGGAAAATTTGGAGCACCCACCAAAAATTCAGAGTTAGGTCGAAATTGTCTAGCTTAACTACAGTTATCCCACATTTAGTGGTGTTTTCAAGTGACAGTCGGCAAAATATTGTTTTAATGATAACTTCTCCAATAGTGGACCAATTTGGATGAAATTTTTGTCAATTTTGGGTATCCTGAGCTTTCTGGAGCCATTGGGATAGGTTGTAGAGCCAAAAGAGGTGTCTTTCAGCCATTTTTTCTTTAGGGAATCTTGGATAGCCATTAGGGCCATGGGGGAAATGGAGTTGAATTGGGCTACACTTCACTGTTTTAGGTGAAATAAAAGTCATTCTTACCCTATTTCTACCTTCTGAATTCATTTTCACACCTGGTTTTCTTTTTTAGGCTTTTTTCTCACTGTATAACCAATTTCAGCATCATAATATAGCAAGGAAATGCCCATTGGGAGCCTTGGACCTGACAGATGTAGCCCAGAGGGGTGAACTACCTCATGATGTTGCTGTGTTGTTATGGTGAAGTTATGCTGTTGTGTATTTCAGATTTAAGATGTTAAATAGTAATTTTTGATTAACATTCCCTCACACATAAACTCAAAAACAGTTACCAAAAACACTTTGTTTAATTTGCAAGACATGACAAACACTTTGCACACTTAATTAAATGGAAATGAATACTTTGCACAAAAATAAAAACACTTTCATTTTCAGATTAGATGGTATCAGAGCTCGGGATTTGAGTATTAATAGCTAGAGGTTTACTCAACATTTGTTTTGTGCAAAGATAGTGTTGATTTTTTGCAAGTTTTGACGCTTACTAGGCTTAAACTCAAGAGAGGTGAAGGACACTTGGTTAGTGAACAAAGTAATCCACAACGAAGAAGGGTCAGAGAGCCACCTCAAAGAGTCATTGAAGAATTCTCATGTCTTGAAGAGAAGGAGAAGCTCTTGAAGATATTGATCCCAAAGAAGAAGAACGGGTATTTCGAAAAGCTTTCCTAAACATGACAGAGATGGTAAGGATACTCTACCAAGAAAGCAATGATAGGTTTATTCGAGAAGGGTCTAAAAACCAAAATTAAGGAGAGGGCTCTTCAGGAGGAAAGAGAAGTGATGAGCAGTCAAAGAAAGGACCCAAAGGAAATGGTGATCCACCATCCCCATCTTCATCCTCTTCCTCTACATCGTCATCCTCAACTTTGGTGAATCAATCTCACAAGTCTAAAACCACTGGTAAAAGTCCATTTTAAAGCTTGATGTTAAATTTGAGTTTCCTATGTTTAATGGTGAAGTCAACGCAAAGAAACTTGACAATTGGATAAGACAGTTGGAAGTTTACTTGAGGATACAAAACCTTCATGAAGACGACACCAAGATTCAGTTAGCCTCTTTAAGGATGGAAGGAGAAGCATTGGTATGGTGGGAAGCCAAGACCAAGGATGAAATAAAAAAACATGGTAAGATCACTTTATCATGGGCTGAATTTATTTCCGCAATTAAGAAGCAATTTTATCAATTAGGTCATTTACAAAAGGTTATCATGAATTGGCAATGTTTTAGACAACTTAAGCGATAAAGTGTTCAAGATTACACTCAAGAGTTTAGAAGAAGGGTTTCACTACTTGGAATTGATTTTCATAGTCAATATACCTTGCTGAAATATATTGGTGGTTTACACACTTATCTTATACATACTATCCTTATGTTCAATCCTACTAGTCTAGACGAAGTTTGTGTACAAACTATGCATTTAGAGGCTAGAGGTAAACAATATTTTGAAGAGAATATGGATAGTGAATTCAAAGGCAAAGGGAGGAAAAGAAATGAAAACTCTAGGAAAGAAAAAGGAAATTTCTTTCGTAAAAACTGTTCCAAAAAAAGCCACGATGAAGACCATTGCTAGAAACTTCATCTGGAGCTGAAACTAGAGAAATTTAAGAACAAAGATAAGGCCAAATAAAAGGGCAAAAATGTTGCAACTGTTGAACAAGACTTAGGGTCTGAATCAGGTGACAAAACTAAAAGCATGGCCATGGTACTAAGGAACATAAAGGGAAAAGAGATTGTTAAGGAAACAAATCCTAGTTCTAGCATGTTAAACTGTCACATAGAAGCTCAAAATGAAAAGAGGGGGATAGAGCTATTCCACATAAGGATAATCTCAAAACACACAAAGATAGAAACACTATTTTATAGTGGGTCTTAAGCGAATTTCATCTCAGAAGACTAAGTCAAGAAGCTGAAACTTGAGACCATACCTCATCCAAAGGCATATCCACTTGGACGGATTTGCAAGGATGCTAATTTACATGTCTCAAGAAAGTGCATGTTACAATTCGCCATAATAGCTCATTATGTTGATTGGGTTGAATTAGATGTGGTACCTCTTGAAATTAGAGGTGTTGTTTTGGGTAGTACATACTTATATGACAGAAAAGAAATCTTCCATTGCCATGAGGACAAGTATCATCTGTTCAAATATGAAAAAAAAATTATTGTGAGAGCACATCGGAAGAAGCTAGAATATTCTTTAATCCATGTAGGGAAATTGAAAAGGCTTGTCATGCAAGTCAAAATCTAACTTTGTTGATGGTTAATAAAAAATATTTTGTACATTCTCCTTTTCATGTTATTGCTGATGTATATAATGATATGTTTCAATCTGAAAGAAGGTCGTCTTTGGAACAAGATGACAAGATGTTGCAGAAAGTGCCTTTGGTGTCAATCAGTGCAAAGAACAAAGTGTCGATGCAGAGTGGTGCAAGAATCCAAAAGATGGAAACACATGCAAGTAAAGAGGACACAAAGTTCAGCATGGGTCAATGCTGGTTTCAGAAAGGCAGATTGGTATGGTGAGAAAACTTGGTCGAGATTCGGCGCAAGTACATGGCTCAGTTGTTAAAAATTCGCCATGAGGATAGTTGGCAAGGTGAATCTTATTTTCAGTCTCCTTTGAAGTTTGACCATTGTAGGAGCAGTATGTTTTCTGCAAATTATAGTTGTTGTTCTACAAATTTCAAAAATTTGCATCATGACTCAGTCAAGGTTAGGAACAGTCGGTCAGTGGATTCAAGGAATAATTTGTCATTTTATGAGAAGCTCAATTTGATGAAATCAGGAAGATTTCAGTGGTTCAAGGTTGGAAGAGTGGAGAATCAATCTCCTCATCTTCAATTTCTATGAATTAGATAGCTTTGGGGTCCAAAAGCTTCCCATTTGGGAGGTGTGATCAAGTGATCATGTCCTAAGTTGAAAAGATGCTCAAAATGGAATTGCTCAGAATTGGTTGAAACTTGAACGATCGGATAGGTCTCGTCGTTGCAATTTTGGTGCCGTGAACGACACTCAAATCCGACATCATATGTGAAAGTTAAGCAGGTTTGAAGTTTTCAGTAGCCTTAAAAAAAGTTAGTTGACCAGGTTTGACTTTTTGACTTTGGAAATATTAAAAAAAAATATTCTCTAAAATATTCCCTGGAATATTCCACTTGGACATATCAGAATTTGACAAGTGGCATTCAGTTATAGTTGAAGGGTTGAATTTAGAGTTTTGGGACCAATTAGGAGCTGCCACATGGCAGGGTCAAAGGCCGCCATGTGGCCCGAGGACGGATAGAAATGGTCTATCAAAATATTTGTATTTTATAGTTCACAGGATTCGACCCCGGGTCAATGGCCTACTAGCCCAAAGGCCCGACTAGGCGGGCTCCATGGTGCTTCTTAACAAGAGTGGGAAACACGTTGGTTTTAGTGTTTGAATTGAAAATATGCGGAAAAGTTAAAGGGCTAGCCTGCTTCAAATGACCAAGGCTCAAAAACCATGGCCTTAAAGGCCCTAATCACCATACCTATCTGAATGGGTTTGTTAACGATAACTTCCAACCTTGTTAAACGGGTCACATGGCATTAAAACAAAACATGCGTGTTTTATTTGTTAACCCTGACATTTAACTTACTGCGTGGAAATCCGTGACATGCTCCCAATCTTATCCAAAAATAAATGCCACGGTTAGGAGGTTGGCAGAAAATTTGGAGCGCCCACCAAAAATTCGGAGTTAGGCCGAAATTGTCTAGCTTAACTACAGTTATCCCACATTTAATGGGGTTTTCAAGTAACGCTGGGAAAAATATTGTTTCAATCATAACTTCTCCAATATTAGACCAATTTGGATGAAATTTTGGTCAATTTTGGGTATTCGGAGAATTTTGGAGCGATTGGGACAGGTTGTAGAGCCAAAAAAAGTGTCTTTCAGCCATATTTTCTTCAAGGAATCTTGGAGAGCCATCAGGGCCATGAGGGAAATGGAGCTACATTGGGCTACACTTCACCATTTTAGGTGAAATAAAAGTCATTCTTAGCTTATTTATACCTTTTGAATTCATTTTCACAGTTATTTTTTCCTATTTAGGCTTTTTTCTCACTGTATAAGCAATTTGAGCATCATAATATAGTAAGGACATGCCCATTGGGAGCTTTGGACCTGACAGATGTAGCCCAGGAGGAGTGAACTGCCTCATCATGTTGCTGTGTTGTTATGGTGAAGTTATGCTACTATGCATTTAAGATTTAATATGTTAACAATAATTTTTAACTAACACTCCCTCACACATAAACTCCAAAATAGTTACCAAAAACACTTTGTTTAATTTGCAAGAAATGACAAACACTTTCCGCACTTAATTAGATGGAAATGAATACTTTGCACATCAATACAAATACTTTCATTTTCAGATCATGATAATCTATTATCCTTCTCATATTTTTTGTGGGACATTTGTTTGTATAGTGGTTGCCGTGAAAATACCCAATCCCCCACATCAAAACATCTTTCACTGCGATGTTGATCTACCTGTTCTTTCATTCGATTTTTCACCAAAATGGGGTTGTCTTTTAAGAGTCTGAGAACTTGTTGTTGATGCTCGATGTTGTTTATAAATATATGAAATTTAGTATTAAGATATTTCTCTTTGATTAGTGATTGTTTGTGAATTCTTTTTACTTATTTACATTAGGATATTTTCTTGACTTATTAGTGTTCTCATTCATCAAATAGTAACCAATCCATACAAATAAATAAACAAAACAAACAACATGTAGTCTATGATCCGGGGCCAAAACTTCTCACTCGTTGAGAGGAAAACCTGCAAAAATTCTTATTTTAGAGATTCCAATTGATGAATACCAAGACCAAGACCCTTGACCTATTAGCCAGTCCAAGACCAAGACACAAATCCTCTTATCAACATCTCCTTCACCGAGATCGTCATCATTTACTTGACACCAAGATCTACATCATCAATACTCTCCTTCATGGAACTTATAGCGAGACCTTTACTGCTACGATTACTGAGATCATTAGCGCTGATGCATCACATAGATTATTTTCACTATACCGATATCACTTAGATACACTGAGATTATGTACCACTGAGAATTACAAATGTATCTCAAGACTGTAATAAGAGTTCATTTCAAATGAATACCCTGATTGTACCTTCACTTCCTCGTTGTCCTTTCCACATATTTATACCCTTGGTTTCCATTCAACGGAATCTGTCATCCAAAAATCTCAGATCCAATCTATTTTCACTGTAGTTCCTCACCAAAACATTAGATGGGTCTAGGATCCTTGACTTTGGAAATGGGAGCCTAGTCTCCATTATATTGTTGTTTTTCCATACACTTAAGCTCACTAGAGCCTGTGAATTGGTGTATCTATTTATGTGAGCCAGCATGACATATATATATATATATATATATATCTTTGAGGTCGAACATGAAGAGAGGAGGATTGTGCTTGTATTTTGGAGGGCTTGTAGAAAACGTATAGACTCATATAACTTTTACATAGGCTCAAGAAGAGTTATTCATACATGAAATTAATTCTTTGACTCTAAATGACAAATCCTGATTCTCTCAATGGGTTCCATCTAAAATAAAATCAATTTCTCATGAAACCATGAAGGAAGGATTACAAAAAAATAAAAATTCTTCATTACATCATTTACATAATTCATAATTACATGTCAATATGAAGACCAAAGCTAGTTACACTTTTAAAAAATCGCTCTTAAATATGGAGGTATTCATAATGGTACTTGGTCATTCTCAATATGAATAATTTCTCATAAGAAGAATTAGATTTTTAAGTCATCTGTATAACATCATACCAACCAGGAATGTCACACAACAAGTCCTTGACTAACAATTCCATCTCTCCACGACATCATGAGCTCAATTCTAGCGAGACCAACGATATAATAGAAACCCTAACCCTTGTCTCTCTCGGAACATACCCCACCTGGGTTCTCTTAGAGTATGTTCAGGACTATTCTTGTATTGGATTCCTAGTCCTAAAATAATACCGGTACTTTCACGACTCCGCTTATGCTTTATCAATGGGGACACAAAGGTATCCTTGGCATCATATTTAATGAGTATAGGTAGGAGATTAGATTTTATCTGTGTTTGATGAATTTTTTGTCTCTCATCGTAATTTTCCATGAAATGATCACAACTCAAATGATGAAATTCATGCTTTAACTTCTACATGCGATGTATGTTCTTATGTAGCCATATCATAAAAATAGAACAAAAGATAGGTCAATGACTTGAAAATAAGCCTCTAAAATGGGGAAACCTCATTTTACTTCAAATAAATGAATAATTCTTGAATAATTCAAATAAAAAAACCTCCTCAGCATATATAGGAGTCTAAAGGGTCAAAATATAAGTAGGGCCTACATAACACTAATATTTAAGGGCTCACAATAACAATAGTAGGTTTCTAGAGGGAACAAAAACAAAAAAATATGGGGTACTATGGGTAATAACAATAAATATATGGGGGATACACTAGTATTATAGGGACCTAACATGCCCCTCTCCTTCAAAAAAGTGTTTTCCTCAATGCTTGTTTAATCATAGATGTTTTTGTTTGAAATAATCATCCTCCCATGTGCAATCTTGACCAGGTGAGTTCTTTGACTTGATGAGATACTTTGACATTGATCGATTATGTCGCTATCTGATTCTTGTTTCTATGATTTCTTCAACTTAAAATATGATTTTTCCTTTCTCATAAAGTTCTATACATATATCTTGAACTCAGATCTTGTCACGTATAACGTTCTTTAAGCATGAAACATGGAAAATTGGGTGTACTTGTGAGGATGCAAAAAAATCCAATTTCTATGCCAAAGTACCAACCCTTTGCAATAGCTTGTAAGGGACATAGTACATTGGTGATAATTTACTATCCTTCTCATATTTATTGAGAGACATATGTTTGTATAGTGGTAGCCGTCAAAATACCCAATCCCCCACATCAAAACATTTTCACTGTGATGTCGATCTACCCGTTCTTTCATTCGATTTTGCACTAGAGTGTGGTCATATTTTAAGAGTCTGATAACTTGTTGTTGATGCTCAATGTTGTTTATAAATCTACAACATTTAGTGTTAATATATTTGAATTTTTTTAGTGATTGTGTGTGAATTATTTTTACTTATTTACATTAGGATCTTTTCTTGACATATTAATGTTCTTCTTCATCAAACAATAACCAATGCATAAACATAAATAGACAAAAGATATGATCTCTACGAGCCAAGGCCAAAGCTTCTCCCTCCTTGAGAGTAAAACTAGCACGAATTCTTCTTATAGAGATTCCAATTTACGAATTCCAATACCAAGACGCTTGACCTATTAGCCACTCCAAGACCAAGACACAAGTCCTCTTCTTCAAATATCCTTCACCAAGATCTTCATAATTTCCTTGATATCAATATCTACATCATCAATAATCTCCTTCATGGAACTTATATAGAGACCTTTATCACTATGGTTACTAAGATCATTAGCATTGCTGCATCACATAGATTATTGGCACTATACCGATATCACTGAGATACAGTGAGATTATGTAACACTGAGAATTACATAGGTTTCTGAAGACTGTAATCAGAGTTCATATTCCTCGTTGTCCCTTCCACAATTGTAATTCCTCAATGTCCTCACTTCCTCATTGTACTTTCCACATATTTATAACCTTGGTGTCCCTTCGATAAAATATTCCATCTGAAATCTCAGATCCAATCTGTGTTGACGGTAGTTCCTCACCAAAAATTCAGTAGTCTAAGATCCTTGACTATGGAAATGGGAGGAGCCTAGCCTTACTTATATATATTTTTTTTTTCCATACATTTAAGCCAACCAAAGCTTGTGAACTGGTGTGTCTATTAATGTGAGCTGACATGAACAATATATATATCGTTTAGGCCAACCATGAAGAGAGGATTATTTTTCTTGTCTTTTAGAGGGCTTCTAGACAACTTATATAGTCATATACATTTTTCATAGGCTCTATAAGAGTTATCCATATATTAAATTAAGTATTTCACTCTAAATCACAAATCCTAGTGCTCTCAATGGGAGCCATCTAAAATAAAATCACATGCTCCTGAAACCCATGAAGAAAGGATTACAATAATAATTTTATTTTCTTCTTTAGATCATTTACATAATTCACAATTACATTTAATTATGAAGACCAAAAATAATTACACTTATCAAGAATCTCTCTTAACTATGGAGGTATTCATAATGGTACCTCTTAATTCTCAATCTGAAAAATTTCTCATAAGAAAAATTAGATTTGTAAGCCATATGTATAACATGATACTAACCAGAAATGTCACACAAAAATTCCTTGACTAAAAACTCCATCTCTCCATGATATCTTGAGCTCAATGCTAGTGAGACCAATTATATAATAGACACCCTAATCATTGTCTCTCTCAAAACATACCCCACCCGGGTTCTCTCAGAGTATTTTTAGGACTATTCTTATCTTGGATTCCTACTCCTCAAAGAATATCACTCCTTACATGACTCTTTTATCTTGGATGTCGTACTACATCCTCAAAGAGTATTGGATGCAAGATGATTACCCAATCCTTCATTCTGTGTTCCCAGGTGAAGACCAGACTGGCGTTTCTATCTCCCCCTCTCAATTAGGGAGGAAATTTTCCAATAAGGAATGTAATCATTCCTATACAAGGAATGTACCTAATCTCCCTCTTAGTTTATGAATTTCCATGTTTATACCAAATAAGAAACTTGTTTCCAAGAGCCCTCTTAATCAGGGGCCTGCAACAACTCCTTAGGTGGAACTAATGGGACACCCAACTACTCTAAAGTACTCCTTCCTTCAATGTCATTCATTTCTTCTTTGTTATGGAGTGTTAATATTTTGGGGTGTATTCATAGGGAAAAAAAAAACCATCACATTCATCCACGAGTCATGTCATCATTCCTTTTCATCGAAGCATGATACGTTAGTATTCACCTGGCTTTACTTCATGTCATGTTGCTTTCTTCATACCATGTTCCTTCAAGGATCTTTCATCCTACCACATGGTTATCTAAAGTGGAAAACATCCATTTCCCTTTAGAATCCATACATGATCCCATCCAGATATTGTTCAAAATAAGAAATGAAGACTTAAATTAAAATTACCTTTTTGATGGTCTTTCGCCGTGACATATTCTTGTAGGTATCAACATCCTTCATACTTGCAGACATATCTCCCAAAGATATCCATTATCAAGGGCCTTCATATTTTTTAGACTTCCATCAAAGTCTTCATATCATTCAGGGATATTTCCTAGTCAAATTTTCTTGGTATTCTTGGATGTTGATTTCCTTTACCATGGTTGCGTGTCTCATGATATCTTCCTTCCTTTATTTCCATGTTTCATTCCTAGGAGCTTCCAATCATGTTCCTTGATTTTGGTAAACCACCTCATAATTCATATGAGGACATATTATGTTTATTTCATCTAGTGTGACCTATGCCTTCATGCATCCTTTCAGAGGAGGAAATCCATTTCCTTTTACCATGCTTCTCAAGCTATAAGTATTGATCCATTGTACCTGCAAAAATACGACATAAATTTATGATATTAAATACAATATTACATACCTCATTTACCTTCAGGTCATATAGGTTTGTTTGAACAACTTCCTTGATTGAAAAATATTCAGCCCCTTGACCTGCTTCATCTCTTATATCATCATACCATCATCCCATGAATTCCATAAGTTGGATTTCCTCATTAAACACTTGCTTCCTCTCTACATAAGTGAGCACTTCAATGATGATTCCATCAACTAATATTGAGGATATTGCATATCCTTATCTATTTGATGTTTCCTTTTAATGTATGAAGACACTTGTCCTAGATGACTTGCTTTCCTTCAACATCCAATGAGTTTCCCAAGAGATATATTATTCATATTTGACTGCCATGGATTTTGTTCTTGCTATCCTTCATGATTCCACATGGTGATGTCATGAGCTCTTATTTCTAATGCATTCATGATGCCATATTGCATCTTATTATTTATTACATCTATATCCTATGAAAGATATAGGACTTATGAAAAGACCTTTTTTGAGCGAGACTATATTAATCATAGTAAAGAGCTCTTGCTTCCTCTTTCCTTGGTCTTCTTTTCTTCATATTCCTTCATCTTTATGGTGATATGAGAATTATTTCACAATTACACCTCATTTTTCCTTCTTCAAAATATTTGTCATTCCATTAGAGATAATTATCTTTCCATGTTTCCCTATGATACCCCTTAATTCAATTTCCCTTCCTTCCAAAACCAAATTCAAGAAAGTTATTGAAAATTAAAATATATCTTCCCCAAATATTGTAACCATTGGAGTCCTAATATAAAATCAACACCACCCATTATAATGGAATGCATTAGACTATTCAATATGTATTCCCCCATGGTCAGATTGATATTATGAAACTTCCCCGAGAATTTTATAGTTCCCCATTCACACCATCACTTGACACTTTGGTGATGTACATAGAAAGGTATTTAAATCCTTGTCTATCATACAATCAAGCAAATTATGGGCACTATCTAAATCAATCAATACTATTACCTTTTTATTCTAGAAATATCCTTCAAACTTGACAATTTGAGTAGTAATTCCTACCAATGCATTAAAAGGTATGGTTGGGTTTAATTTTTCTGTTGTGTAACCAGCTCCAAAAAGAGAAGAAAAGAGATATCAACGCCTTAGAAATGAGCCACTTCGAGGGGGAAACCTCCAATACATTACATAAATGAACAATTCTTGGATGATACAAATGAACAAAACCTCCTTCTATATATAGGAGTCCATGGGGCCACAATATAATCCTAGTGGGGACACAATGTAATCCTAGCCGACCTAACAATAATAATGTAAGGGCACAATAATAACAATATGGGGGTTACAGGGGTACAACAATAAAAATAAGGGGGGCTACACTAACATAATAAGGGACTACACTATTAATATAGGGACTTAACATGCCCCTCTCCTTCAAACAAGTGTTGTCCTCAACGCTTGATTAGTTATTGATGCTTCTGTAGAAAATTCTCATCCTCCCATGTGGAATCTTCTACAGGAAAGTTCTTCCACTTGCTGAGATACTTTGAAATTGATCGTACTTGTCGAGTTATTTTTTCTATGACTGCTTCAGAACTTCTTTCGATGTGATGTTGATATTCTTGTTGTTTCATTAGATTCTGCACCAAAGTTAGGTTATCCTTTGAGAGTTGGAGAACTTGTTGTTGATGCTCGATGTCATCTTCCACTAATTTATCATCCACATTAGCTATTATTTTATCCTTCAAACCATCCAACTTAGCCTCCATTTCTGCTTTTAAACCATCTATGTCATCTTCAATTGCTCTTCGTACAATCGAAATTTGTTGCACTTGGTACCGTAATTTTGATATCTCATACTGAAATTCTTCCTCTTCATGCGTCATAGTATAGATTTCTAAGGGCATAATGGGTGTTGAATTATTTTTAGGAGGCATCTCAGAACCCAATACTGAAATATATGCTCAATAGGCCCTTGGAATCACTTCAAACTGATTTTTCAAATAAGATTTATGCAATTTGAAAAAACAAATAAACACCTTTTACTTGCTTTTGAGGAGCTCGATATTGAAATTTTATTATCTCTGTGATTGAAAAACTTCAATATCTGAATTTCAACACTGAAGTAGCCCTATGAATTATATTTTGAATGCCACAGGTCTGACCTGATTTGGATTCTCCAAGGCAAAGTTGTGTCCAATCTCCGACACTGACCTAATTATGGACTGGTTCAATAGAGCGAACTTGTACGAATTGCCACGTGTCCTTGTTTCATCCTTTGTCTCTGAAATTGATAGAAAATAAACTACAGTCTGTGTATTTGTGACCACTTTTTACAGCACTCCAATCCGATGCCCAGAGAGAGAGTTATTGAAATTTTCCCACGATCACCTCTTTGAGATGAAATTCAAGAGCCTGAACAAGCACTACCTTCCACAGATCATATCTCCAAAAATGTTGCGAACCAAGCTCTAAAATTTTTTGACGAATGTCCTCAGCATTTTAGCTTCGCACCGTATGAATTTCAGATTCTGAACCTTCGTAGAAAAAAAGTTATAACGCAAATTCCACGATGACCTGTTTAGAAGCCTAAAAAAAGACCTAACTTCCACAGATCATATCTCCGAAAATATTGTGAACCAAGCTCTGAAATTTTTAGAAAATATTCCTTAGGATTTCGGCTTCACACCCTAAAAATTTCAGCTTCTGAAACTTTGTAGAAAAAACGTTATTGCGAAAATTCCACGATGACCTGTTTGGAGAAGCGAAACCCTAGAATCCAAACCTCTGATACCAAATGTTGTGTAACCAGCTCCAAAAAGAGAAGAAAAGAGATATCAACGCCTTAGAAATGAGCCACTTCGAGGGGGAACCCTCCAATACATTACATAAATGAACAATTCTTGGATGATACAATTTACAAAACCTCCTTTCTATATATAGGAGTCCATGGGGCCATAATGTAATCCTAGTGGGCCACAATGTAATCCTAGCCGACCTAACAATAATAATGTAAGGGCAAAATAATAACATAATGGGGGTTACAGGGGTACAACAATAACAATAAGGGGGGCTACACTAACATAATAAGGGACTACACTATTAATATAGGGACTTAACATTTTCTTCTTCAACCTCTGGGGTTGGTTCCTAGTGTATGTATTCTTCTTTTGATATATCTTGATCCTTTTCACACTCCTCTTCAAAATCTATGTACACTAATTTCTTCTCAGCACACATGAACTTTAGCGTATTTTATATCACAAATGTAATGAAGCCTTTTCAGATTATTTGGGAGAAAATGTTATATCAAGAAAAATGATGAAAATATTGGTAAGTTAATTAAAAATATATGATGAAGGTATTTTTCTTGGGTAATCTCAAAATCACAGAGGATATAGATGATACATTAAGAAGTCAAAGAAAATAGTTGACTACATGTGGGTCACATTGATGTTAAAGTTTATCAACACATTGATTTTGAAGAAAAACAACCAACAAAAATCCATAATATTAATTAAGTCAAGCATGATTTGATTGTTGATGAACGAGTATAATATGATGTCAGAAAAGAACCCATTGATTCATAATGAAAATATCCTAAAAGGTATGTGTTAAAACACCACCTAGTTGACCAATTGTTAGTGACTTGCATACAAGTGTTCAAAGGATAAGAAGGATAATAAATCCATATACTTAAGAAAATGTAGCTTTGTTATCTATGATACAGCCAAAGGATTTTTCTGAGACTAATCAAGGTGAAAATTTGCTAAAGGCCATGAAAAATGAGCTTTATAAGATCGAGAAAAATCATACATGGGAGCTCCTTCCAAGGTCACCAACAAAAAAGAATGATATTAAAATGAAGTGGGTCTTTAAGAATAAATTGAATGAAAATGGTGCGATGATAAGAAATATAGAAAGGTTATTTTGAAAACACTATGCACAAATTGAAGGTTTGGATTTTAAAGAGACTCTTTCTCCTATTGAATGATTAGAAGCAATTCACTTGTTCTTTGATTTTTCTAGTTTCTAGAAATTGAAAACATGTCAGATAGAGGTCAAATCTTATGTGTACAACATCTATGATAATAAGGAATCAAGGTTACAATCCTTCTTGAATAGGAAAATGAGAAGAATATAACCAAAATGAGAAAATATTGAATTAAGAACAACATTCAGTATTTATTCTAGATTTAGACACTTATTGGTTTATTAATGAGTTCATATGTTTTTTCTTTTGTTTATCTCAAAATAAATATAAATCATATCGAGATAACTCTATGATCACTTCAACAATGAATAATTTGTATATTAATATGTAACATGAAATTATTGACATGAGATGTAAGGTTATGTTTACTATATTTAAGTTACATTTCTTGCAACATTATGTAAACTAAATGGAGGTCTCATCTATATTGATACTTATCTATACTACCATCAACACTAAATTTATAGGTGAATAACCATTTTAAACCTATAGGGACCTAAGCAAGTTTTGTTAGATTCTTGTTTATTTTTTCAATATATTCTTCTTTTATGGCACAGAACCATTCCTTTTGGTCACTTTCTTGCTCAAAGTTTTAAGGTTCCTTTGTGCTTATAACTTTAGTTGCTAATGGACAATATTGATACTCGAGAGGTATTAGAACTTTGTATGTTTCTATTCAACCTCTTTTCATATTCATGAAACATAACATCTCTATCTGTAAGGAATTTATGGAATATTGGATTCTAAGCTTTATAATTAGTACAATAACAAATATAGATGAATTTTATTTCCTTGGAATCAAGCTTTCTTCCGTTCATTTTTGAAATTTCTAAAGGGAACTTGTTATCAAAATTTATCAAGTGACTAACTACTAGTGTATAGCCATAAAATATTTCATGAGGGGTTATATGCTCTAATTTTTTTGCATGTATTCTATTATGAGATACGCAATAATGCTTACTATTTCAACCCTAAATACATTAGAAATGTTGTTACCTTTAGTCATTTTATAAACACATTCAACCAAAGTTCTATTTTTCCATCAATCACTCGATTTCGCCAAGGAGTATGTGGTAATTTATATTAATGGTGAATCTTATTGTTTCTACAATATTTGATGAATTTTATTGATGTGTATTATGTTCCTTGAATTGACTTGAGTATGTTAATGTACCTTCATATCTGCCTTTCTGATGTAGGAGCATACTGAAATTTTTTCATACCCCATTGCATGTTGATATTTTTCATCAAAAATATTTTTTTTGCCTATTTGTCCCTTATGGGACAAATGTACCTAATTAGTTATCTAGAATTTTAAGAAAATTCCCATGTGTAATCATATGGGAGGCACTATCGGCAATTAGCGTCCACTTTTTTGTTACAATATATTTTCCCTCTCTTTTGGAAATATATGTGGAAAGTATTTTTCTGTGAAGAGACATGATAGAAAGAAAAAGGGAAAACCAGAGAGCCCATCCAAGACTCTATATTGTTCATTTTTAATGACATCAATATTTTCCTCTTTTATTTCAAACACATATTACTGTCAGTTTCTTGCATAAATCAATATTTGAACCATTTGTAATCGAGTTCTTTTCTAAATTTGGATTTTAGGTCTGTTATAAAATGTTTTTGTAATTTGGGGTTACAACTAATTTTAGGAATCCTTAAGAATTACCACTTAATACCCAAAACAATCAATTTTGTATTCCAATCCCTCGTGTCCCTTCTATCAAACCTTTGTAAACCTAGTGAAATCCATGCCCAAATCATGAGTGAGAATTGTGTTAAATTTTGACACACTCAAATTCTCACCTTATGGTTAAAGGAATAACAAATAACCAACGTGATGGGACCAAGAATTAAGAGTTATGAAATATTGTGGGTGAAATCATATTAATTTTGGAGTCCTTAGTTCTCATAAGACTCTACCATAACACATAGTAAACTGAGGTTTGGAGCTACTTGATGGGGTGGAGTTTGCATTACCCATAAGATAAAATTACAGTGTAGTAATTTGAAGAAAATAGTTCCCTTTATATTTCAACCATACCACGTAGATATTGGGATTCATAATTTAGAGTTTGTGTCCACGAGATCTGACCACCTTCTGCTACATAAAATGGTATCAGATCCTGGGGTTCCAAAAAATTGGAGAGAGATGGCAGAAAGACCACATTAAACATGATACCTAGGAAATGAAGATGAGAGATAAATTTAGAAAACTAAAAATTAAGGTTAGAACCAACACACATCCAAGCAAGTATGGAACCCATGGTGGCAGCTCGGGGAATGGAACGTGGCATGGGATATGTCAAGGGAAGTGAATATACAAGCTTAGAAGAGGAGACAAAAGGAGCACTAGGAGGAGGAACAACAGAGGAAAAAATGATAATGGTGGTTACCAAGGTTGGATCAAATCCAAAGACAAAAGCTCCTTTATAAAAAGGAAACTTAAATGTGGAATATTTTCTCAAATGGATGAATACAAGGGATAATTTTTCTTCTTATGTATATGTGGAAGATGGAGAAACGGTCAAATATGTTATTAGCGGGATGAATGGACATGTAGCCTTATGGTGGGATGGAGTAGAGTCTATTATGAAAAGGAAAGGAAAGGAGAAAATTAAAATTTTGGATAGGATGGTGGCCAAGTTTAAAAACAAGTTCATTCCTAAGGATTACCAACATAATTTTTCAGATAATTATAAAATCTATGGTAGAAAGTTGTGACAGTAAAATAGTACAGAGAAAGAATTCTATAAACTAAAAATCAAATAAGCCCACATAGAGGAATATGTTGAGAAAGTGGCTAGATATATAAATGGCCTAAGGTATGATATCTAGTTTGATATTGGCCTCTTTATCCTGAAGGAAATGGAAGATAACTACCAGCTATCTTTAAGAGCATAAGATAATTTGGCTACAAAGAAAATTCAATGAAGCAAAGGAATGATTCGAGAAAGGGAAACACATCTTCCAGTTGAGGAATATTCTACACTCCAAAAGAATAAGCACAAAGGTATAATAATAAATCACCCAGAGGAACATAAGCATGGTGAATAATATTTCTATCAAGAGATAGAGGAATAGGAAGAGAAACATGATTTTATATTTGTCCATAGCTAAGACATGTGTAATGGAATTATCCTGAAAATAAGATACCAAACCAAAGAGGGACTAACATTGTAAAAGCCAAAGAAGAAGCACCAATTGTGGAGGCAAAGGAAGAAACTCGTGAACGAGGTCAATCCTTGATGGTAATTTTATTTTTGGTTAAAGAAGAAAAAAATATTGAGGAACCAACACAAAGAAGGAGCTTCTTTAGGAAACTATGTAGATCCAAGGGAAATTGCTGCAAAATGGTCGTTAACAATGGTAGTACTGTCAATCTAGTCTCCATAGAGATGGTGGAGAATCTAGGATTGTAGAATTTTACATTCTAGAAACATATTAAATTATTTTTTCATTTCTGAAACATACATTACATTCAAGATTTGTTTCACTTTGGCCATTTGGCTAGGTCACACATACATCTAGAAAGATAGTAGCACCATTATTGTTATCATGATATATTTCAAACCAATCCCTATTGCATGTCATATGAATAGAAATACGACATTCAACAAACCGTGCATTAACATCCTGGGTTTCTACTAATAAAGTTGCATTTGAAATGAACAACTTGATTTTTTTTCAAAATGATTACTAACTATTTCTTTGTTTTGGTGTGTCAACCGGATCCATTGCATCAGGCGATTTTTTATATTGCAGAAGTCTAAAATATGTAATTATTCCTTATTTATCAAGCAAGTTACATGTATGTATTCTACATTTGGGATAATTAAACTTCCTTATGTTCATCTTTACATTGGTATATGTTCTTAGTGTTTCCATGCCTTTATGTGATTTTGCATATGACCTGCCTCCTTTATTATTTTCCAATAACTTTATTTTGTATGGTTGTTTCCCTTTGCTTAGCAATGCCAAATGTAAAGTCTTAGATATGTAGGTAAGAGTCTTTCATTGTTAATCCTCTTGAACAAGAATACTTGTCGATTCTTCAAGTGTAGGTGCTTTTTCCATAGCTATAGGATCGGTGATAAAAATTTATATGTATTCAACATTCCATTCAATGAAAGCGTGAAATCTTGTCTTTAAGGTCCTTAATTCTAGAAATAAAATTACTAATAACCTAATTTTCGATCATTTTAATTAAGAAATGTTTTCTTCAAAAAACAACTTTGGAATTGTTTATTTTGTTTCATACAATCCTTTAAGTGTCTCCCAAGTTTCAAGGGAAGTTTTACATTAATTATTAGGTTTTCCTTATAGATATTCTAAAGGCCACATTTTCTTTAGTCTCTTGAGGCTATTGGTGTAGTGGGTTTGGCTTCCTTTCTAGGTGCAATTGCGGAAAAATTATACACTTCCTTCAAATTATGCATTTTAAACTTCTAATTTGCATAATTTTTCCCATCTTGTTTAGTTGATCAATTTTGATAAGATTTCACCATAATTTGACATGTCATGAGCTCAATAAGAAAATGTTTCATAATCATCTCCGATATATTTTTATTTTTATAATTATATCTAAAAATATTTCATTATCATCTCCAATATTTTCTTAGTTTTATAATTGTATTTAAAAGCTTGTTAATGAGTCATAATGAAAATGCCCAAAAATGCCCAACACAATGCAAGGAGGTAATTATAAAAATTTAGATAATGATGAAATAAAATTTATCTTGAAATAACTACCTCATGCTCTAGTTTTATAACAATTTCTTGCCTCTTTCTTGACATGTATTTAAACATAATTTTCCTTAAATATGTTTTTCACCATGCAATTATAAAATGGCTCGTTTATGAATTATGAACAATCATTATCTCCTAGAAAAACCCCTAAACTACATCGATAAATGGATGGAATTTAGATTTTTCCTACTAATATTTAAACCTAAAAAAACACTTATCTACATCTATAAATGAATGTAATGTAGTTTTTTCCTAGTAATCTTTAAACTTCAACTGTAATACCAAATACAAAATTAATTTTAAAACATACAAAATAAAAAACCCTTCATAAAGAGAGGGATTTATTAGATGTTATAGTAAATCAACTACACTATCCTACTTAGTAAAAAGGTTAGAAAACCAATAAAATAAAATAAAACCTCTAGAAGAAATAGATTTATTATGAATCAACTAGGTTAAAAAAATCTCGCGAAGAAATTGATTTATTATGAATTAATTAGGTTAAAATAGGAGTTGTTTTTAGTGCGACTTTTTGGAGTTTCTGGTGTTGGAGTCAAGTGAAAAAAATTGAGGTGAAATCTTGAATTCTGTTATTTAAACTGGTTTCTTTACTGCATATATGGATTCAATACCTTAAAAAACCCCTAGGGCACTTCGATTGTGCAGGGTTACCTATAAAACCAGTGTTTTCAATGAATTCCTACCACATTTTAGAAAAATTAGACCGAAAAGATCCACTAGAAAAACCTTAAAAAATCACACTAAATACAACTTCGTTAAAAAACCAATAAAATTAAAAAACCCTCCATAGATGTATTATGAATCAACTAGACAATGAGATAGATAGGCATTTATTATTAATGAACTACACGATTCGATAGAAAGGATAACGCGCTCTTAATTGGCATAAGATACAGCGATGAGATGACGTCAATAGTCTTACGTAATCATCAAATTTTATGGAGATGCTTTAACCTATCATCATATCCAATTGGACAAAGCAAGAATAAGGCAGCCAAAGTTCACCAGGCATAAACTTTGGGGTGAATAATTTTGTTGGGGATGGGAAAGAATATTATGTAAGAAGCATGGGAAATAAATTAATTGATCCATCATGCATTGGGTATAATTAATTTTCAAATAGAATTGGTGGTCAGTGTTGGAATTTAATTCCAACTACTGCACACAGTAGCAGGACAAAAAACTTCAACATAGATGGGATTAGCAAGATAGAAAGTTTAATTGTTGAAGGAAATTCAAAGGACATCGGCAGCAGCAACAAATCTCCACATTTGATCTTCACGCAACTAGTCTCCTCTGCACTTAACGATTCACCCACCAGCAGTAAAGCCCTCAGCAACCAACAAAGGAAAGTTTTGAATTACACAGCAAAGTCTTTGTTTTAATTTAAATACATATTACTTTTTTTTAAGCACAATGAAGATATTTTTTTGTATGCGAGCGACTTATTTTTAAGGAATGTCGTGGTCCCCACAGTAGTGTCTTGTTGATGAAGGAGGTCCGATGCGATCATCACAATTGGCAGTTTCATATTATACAACTGCAATGTGTTTTGAAATATTGAAACATTGCGATGCGATGAGTTAAATCGCAATCACAATCGTTTCATATTAAAATCACCCTCCACCATAGCCAAGTTTTGCAGGTGGTCTCATAGACCACGCGGCATGTCTTTATACAATCGCAAGCTCACAATCGGGAGCATTTTTTGTTTGGCTCGATTTACATATGAGAATTGGTGGACCCGACCATGTTATATGGCAGAGTTAATTTGCCCATCGCATTTGCATTCCAAATCGGCAATCAGAACTTTTGTTTGGTCGTGCGTTTTATTTTGTTTAAATCCATGGACCCGATGTTTTATATGGCAGAGTTAAATGGTGTCATCACATTCGTTTATTGATTGGCATAAGATTTTAAGTTTGGTCCATTTTTTTTTAATTTGTTCAAACCCGATGAATGTTTTAAATTTGATTCATCGCATGTTCAAAGCACAATTGTAAGGTGGGCCCGACAGTCGTTTGAATAGATTTAATTTAAGTTTTAACTTATATAGTTTGTATTGTTTTAAATATGGGTGGCATATATAATGTAAAGGCCTGAGAGCCTGTCATGTAATTTTTTTTATGCACAGCAATGCGTTTTCTCAACAGAGACTGAGTGTTTTGTGTTTTACATAGTAGTGTTATTTGTGAGAGACAGAGTGTTAGTTTTGCACTGCATCTGCAGCAGTCAAACTTATTTTTGAAATCCCTCTCAGTGAGGAAGCATTGTAATAGTTTTTTTTTTAAGGAATAGAAGTTTGTTTTGAGTGTGAAAACTCTGTCTTTTGTGAGTAAAATTTTTAATTTCTCTGTGTTAGAAGATGAGAGTATTACTCTCTCCATTGTTGTTCTGGAATTTTCATATACTTCAACATGGTATCGGAGCTAGTCCGGGCTCTTTGAAAGTCAAAGAAGCTGAAGGGAAGGAGTTCTTTGTTGCGGCAGCTTCTCCAGCAGTGTGAAGACTCAGTCAAGAAGAATTCAAGGTATTTATCTATACAGTTTTTGTGTTACTGTTGCAGAACAATCAGTTATTTTAAATACATAGTCAAGTGTTTTTGAAGCATAGTTAAGAGTGCAAGAATGGCTAGAGCTAGCACTAGCATGTGTATTGGAAACACCCAGCTCCCACAATTTAATGGGAAAAATTATGACTACTGGTCAATAACTATGAGAGATTTATTTGCTTCCCAAGACTTATCGGAACTTGTTGAGGATGGATTTTATGGGCTAGAAGATGAAAATGAATTTGGTGATCTAACTCAGGAAGAAAGAGAACTGTTGAAGAGAAATAAGAAGAAAGACTCCAAAGATCTCTTCTTTTTGTATCAAGCAGTGCATGAGAGTGTGTTTTCGAGGAAAGTAGCAGCCAAGAGATCCAAAGAAGCATGGGAAACTCTCAAGACAACCTATCAAGGCATGGAAAAAGTGAAAAAACTTCAGTTGCTGAGGAGAGACTTTGAGACTCTCTATATGAAAGAGTTAGATACTATTGACTCATTCTTCACTCATGTGATTGGAATGGTCACGCAGATAAGGTATCATGGAGAGACTCTTGAAGACAAGAGGATTGTGGAAAAACTCTTGAGGAGTCTACCCTCAAGATTCAATGTGATTGTCACCACCACAGAGGAGACTAAGGATCTCACGAATTTTTCAGTGGATGAACTGCATGCGTCACTAATGACCCATGAGAAGAGATTGGGTAGAAGTGAAAAATCATCTCTGGAACATGCCTTTAAGACTCATATGTCTTTCCGAAGAGGAAGAGGACAAGGAAGAGGAAACAAAAGAGGAATAGGCAGAAGCCAAAACAGAGGTGGAAGAAACAGTCAACAAAATGCTCAAGGAAGGTGTAGCAATCCAAATTAGCATCAAGGCCAAGGCAGCAGCCAGCAAAGTGGTCAGCAGAATGCACAAGGACAAAGGTATGATAAGTCCAATGTTCAATGTCACTATTGTAAAAAATATGGTCATTATGCTATTGAATGTAGAAAGAAGTAGCATGATATGGGAAATAGAACTAGTGCAAATTTCACTAGAGAAAATATCAGCCAAGATAATTTGTTTTTAGCTTGTAATATTGCTGAAGAAAAGAATGAAGAATTAAGGTTTCTAAACTCCGGTTGTAGTAACCATATGACAGGAAACATAGCAATGTTTTCTATGCGATATGAAAGTGTGAAGTCACAAGTCACACTAGGAACTAATAGCAAAGTTTCTGTTATGGGAAAAGGAAATGTAAATGTTTTAACAAGGAAAGGGGCAAAGAAATCCATAGCAGATGTCTATTATGTTCCAGGAATGAAGTGTAACCTCTTAAGTATTGAACAGCTTGTCCAAAATGGGTATAATGTTTTCTTTGAGGATGATATTTGTACCATCATGGATAAACCACCCAGCAAACAATGTATTGCTGAAGTGAAGATGACAAGGAATAGGATGTTCCCTCTCAGAATGAGAGCAGATCTGAAAAATGAAGAAAAGATAGCAGCAGTGGCACAAGCGGCTTTCCAAAGCGAACCAAAAGACGATAATTGGTTGTGGCACTTGATATTTGGACATCTCAACTTTGGAGGTCTTAATTTGTTGAACAGAAAAGGAATGGTAAGAGGGCTACCATTGATAGAGAAATTGGAAAGCCTTTGCGAAGGTTGTATCTTGGGGAAACAACACAGAGAAATTTTTCCTTCCGGGAAAAGCATAAGGGCAAAGGCACCCTTAGAGATTTTCCACTAAGGTTTGTGTGGACTGATGAAAACTCCATCACTTGCTACCAGCCACTACATGTTAACATTCATAGATGATTTTACAAGAAAAACTTAGGTTTACTTTTTGAAAAACAAAAGTGAAGTGTTTGAAATATTTTGAAATTTCAAAGCACTTGTTGAGAACCAAAGTGGGTGGCATATCAAAGTCCTAAGGACTGATAGAGGAGGTGAGTATATCTCTAAATATTTTCTATGTTTTTGTAGAGAAAATGGTATTCATAAGAAGTTTACAACTAGATATACTCCGCAACAAAATGGAGTAGTCGAAAGGAATAATAGAACCAGAATGGACATGGCAAGGAGTATGTTAAAGGCAAAGCATTTTCCTAATGATTATTGGGCTCAAGCTATACATTGTGCAGCGTACATTCTAAATAGATGCCCTACAAAAGCAGTTATGAACAAAGTGCCAGAAGAGGCATGGAGTGGCACAAAGCAAGGTGTCACACACATGAAGGTTTTTGGATGTGTGGCTTATGCACACATACCGGATCAACTAAGGAAGAATTTGGACAGCAAGGGGGATAAATGTATTTTCATTGGATACAGTTAGGAATCCAAAGCTTATAGGTTGTACAACCCATCCACCAAGAAGTTTATTGTAAGCAGAGATGTTCAGTTCATTGAAGAGGAAGCTTTGGATGGAGGCATAGAGAAAACAGTGAATGTTAAACATTGTTTATCTCAGGATGAAAATGATGATGAGTTGGCTGAAATACATCCCCAAACAGTAGCACCAAAACAAGGGCAGCAAAGCACACCCTTGAGGAGAAATGAAAGTGATTCTCCAGGCACACCACAAGGAGAAAATTCAAGTGCTTCTTCAAGCATTTGTACACCTAATGAAAAAGGTAAGATGTTTAGAAATTTGAATGACATTTATGAACAAGAAGTAGGAAATGAAGGTATCAATTCTTTTTTTTCTTTATATTGTCATGTTTATGATCCTGTTCATTTGGAAGAAGCTATCAAGGATAGGAAATGGATAGAAGCTATGGATGAGGAGATAAATGCCATAGAAAGAAACAATACTTGGGATTTGATTGAACTCCCAAAAGGTAAAGATGTCATTGGAGTTAAATGGGTCTACAAGACCAAGAGTAATGCTGAAGGCAAAATAGAGAGACAGAAGGCAAGACTTGTTGTCAAAGGTTATAAGCAGAAGCATGGGATAGATTATGAGGAAACTTTCACACCAGTTGCTAGAATGGAAACCTTGAGAGCAGTGCTATCCATAGCATCACAAAACAAGTGGAAAGTTTACCAAATGGACGTGAAGTTATCATTCCTAAATGGAGTGTTAATGGGGGAGGTTTACATTGAACAACCTCTCGTCTATGAAAAGAAAGGCCAAAAGCACAAAGTGTGCAATTTGAAGAAATCTCTTTATGGGCTAAAGCAAGCACCAAGAGCGTGGTACAGTAGAATAGACTCTTATCTACTAGAAAATGGATTTGGAAAGTGTGAGGGAGAACCCACCCTCTACATCAAAGAAAAAGACGGTAAAATGTTGATTGTGGTTTTGTATGTTGATGATGTTATTTTCACAGGTAATGATGATTACCTTATTGAAAATTTTAAAACAGTCATGAAAGAAGAATTTGAAATGACTGAAATGGGTTTGTTGAAATGCTTCTTAGGAATAGAAGTAGAACAAGATGAAAATGGGATTTTTATCTCACAGGAAAAATATGTTAATGAAGTGCTTGAAAGATTTAGTATGCAGGAGAGAAAAGAAGCAATCACTCTCACAGTGATGGGATTAAAACTCAGTAGAGAGGACAGCAGTAAGGATTTTGATCCTATCTTTTACAAGAGCATAGTTGGCAGCCTCATGTATTTGACTGCAACTAGGCCCGACATAATGCATGTTGTTAGTTTGATTTCCAGATTCATGGAAAAGCCAAAGGATGCACATTGGCAGGTAGAAAAGAGAATTCTGAGGTATGTTAAAGGTACTAAAAGGTTTGGTATTTTATATACTGCTTCAGAATGTTCAAACTTAGTTGGATACACTGATAGTGATTGGGCTGGAAGTGTAGACGATCGAAAGAGCATTTCAAGTTATGTTTTTCACATGGGTTGAGGAGCCATTTCATGGGCTTCTAAAAAATAGCCCATTGTAGCGTTGTCTACAGTAGAGGCGAAATATGTGGCAGCTACAGCAGCAGTGTGTCAAGAAGTTTGGATGAGAAGAATGTTGAGAAGTTTATGTCAAGAACAGGTAAAAGGGACAGTGATTTATTGTGACAATAGCTCAGCTATTGCATTTTCAAAGAATTCAGTGTTTCATAAGAGAACGAAACACATTGATGCCAAGTATCACTACATCAGAGAATTAGTGAGCAATGGAGAAATTCTTTTACAACGTTGTAGAACAGAGGAGAAGTTTGTAGACATACTAACCAAGCCATTGGGGTAGAAAAGTTTTATTTACTTGAGAAAATGTTTGGGCATGGAAGAAAGTCAAGCAGATGAAATTAAGGGGGAGTGTTGGAATTTAATTCCAACTGCTGCACACAGCAGCAGGACATCAAACTTCAACGTAGATGGGATTGGAAAGATAGCAAGTTTAATTGCTGATGGAAATTCAAAGGATAGCGGCAGCAGCAACAAATATCCACATTCGATCTTCATGCAACCAGTCTCCTCTGCACTTAACGATTCACCCACCAGTAGTAAATCCCTCACCAACCAACAAACGAAAGTTTTAAATTACACGACAAAGTCTTTGTTTTAGTTTAAAGACAAAGTACTTTGTTTTAAGCACAATGAAGATATTTTTTTGTATGTGGGCGGCTTATTTTTAATGAACACCATGGTCCCCATAGCAGTGTCTTGTTGATGAAGGAGGTCTGATGCGATCATCGCAATTGGCAGTTTCATATTATACAATCGCAATGTGTTTTGAAATATTGAAACATTGTGATGCCATGAGTTAAATCGCAATTGGAATCATTTCATATTAAAATCACCCTCCACCGTAGCCAAGGTCCGCGGGTGGTCCCATAGACCACGCAACATGTCTTTATACAATCACAAGTTCACAATCAAGAGCATGTTTTGTTTGGCCCGATTGACATATGAGAATTGGTGGACCCAACCATGTTATATGGCGGAGTTAATTCGGCCATCGCATCCGCATTCCAAATCGGCCATCAGAACTTTTTTTTGGTCTTGCGTTTTATTTGTTTAAAGCCATGGACCTGATGTTTTATATGGCAAAGTTAAATGGTGTCATCACGTCCATTTCTTGATCGACATCGGAGTTTAAGTTTGGTCCATTTGTTTTTAATTTGTTCGGACTCGATGAATGTTTTAAATTTGATTGATCGCACATTCAAAGCACAATTGTATGGTGGGCCCGACAGTCCTTTGAATAGATTTAATTTAAGTTTTAACTTATATAGTTTGTATTGTTTTAAATATGCATGGCATATATAATTTAAAGGCCCGAGAGCCTGTCATGTAATTTTTTTTATGCACAGCAGTGCGTTTTCTCAACAGAGACAGAGTGTTTTTTGTTTTACACAATAGTGTTATTTGTGAGAGACAGAGTGTTATTTTTGCACTGCGTCTGCAGCAGTCAAACTTATTTTTGATATCCCTCTCAGTGAGGAAGAATTGTAATAGTTTTTTTTAAGGAATAGAAGTTTGTTTTGAGTGTGAAAACTCTGTCTTCTGTGAGTGAAATTTTTAATTTCTCTATGTTAGAAGAGGAGAGTATTACTCTCTCCATTGTTGTTATGGAATTTTCATATACTTCAACAGTCATGAAAATCAGAGAAGCATTTTACAATCAAGTAGATTATAAAGGTAATATGTGATTTCAAAAAAATTATTTGTTTTCGCTTTAGGACCACTCCTCAATCTTGGTGGGCAGGAAAATTAGAGAAACCTTTTACAACAATTGAGTATAAAGGTGATATGTGATTTCAGCAAAATTATTTGTTACAGCATCAGGACCACTCCTCACATTGTAAGGTGAGGTGATATGTGATTCCATTCATACTCAGGAAAATTATTTGTTAGACCATTCTATAAATACCGATGACTCTAAGTTTGTAACATATGAGGCAGAGGCAAGACAGTGAAGGAGGATTGCAAGTGCAAGTTATCGTTGAATAGGCATTACAGTTGGAGACCGAAATGAAAGGGAGGTGCAAGAAAGGAGTTACCAAGATCGAAGGGAGGGTTGTGCTTCGGAAAACGTCTCTTCTGGATCTCAAGGATATATCTGCTAGTGTTGGAGATCATGTATTCGAATTACTGCAACAAAAGGTGATTTTTCAGCTCATCAGCAGCAATTAGATAGATCAAGGTGAAATAATGAATTTGCATGATTATATAATTAATGTAGTCAGGAATTCCTTGGCTTAATTGTTCTACAATCCATGTCATGTCGATTACTATTATGCAAGTAGTTATAAATTGATCTATTATTGCAGAAACCGGCCAGGGTATACGTAGTCGTCCTACTGATTTAGAATGGAAATATTTTCTCCCCTCGCTGGAATACGTTAGTAAGGATTCAGAACATCGAGTAAGCTTCGAGTGGGCTCTTGAGATGGGGATCCCCGACGCTGTACTGGTGACAAACAATCACCCTCGAGAATTCTTTCTAAAAGAGATTTCAATTCAAATCCCCGGAAAGGATGATATTCATTTCCTGTGCAACTCCTGGATGTATCCCAAGTTGATGACTGTGATCTCCTCCAACCTAATCGTTGAACGAGTCTTCTTTGAAAATAACGTACGTAACATCTAATTTCATTAAATTCTGAAATTAGAATAATATTAATATTTATGTATCCATGTGTGCAATGAGAATAATATTAATATTTTTGTATCCATAATATTAATATTTATGTATCCATGTGTGCAAAGCTATCTTCCTGATGAAACGTCATTAGGTCTAGTGGCTTTAAGGAACGTAGAGCTTGTGAGATTGAGAGGAAATGGAATGGGCCAAAGGTATACATGGGAGCCCATTTGTTAGTATGAATCCTTTGTCGAAGTGTACAAAAAAGGACCACTTTAGCTACGCATAACTAATAGCCCTAACAACAAAATTGGCTGCCAATATCTTCAGATCTGTGGTTAGTTAGACAGAAAAGAGCTACAAAAAACCAGATCTATGCATGGAAAGACATTAAGCAGAAAAACTAAGGGTTTGCTCCATATACCAATAGACAAGACAAGAACGATTTTTGAAAGATTTTTTTATATTAATGGGGCACCTGGGAGGAAAACAAGAAGGTGTATCCAATTCCCCTCAGTGGGATGGGTTCTTGGAAGTCCTTAGCACTTTAGATCTAAGATTCTTCTTTCTAGTTGATGTAGAAAACCCAATGCAAAGAGTAGAGCTCAATGGGAGCAAAATGGCAGAAAATGGTGACCAAGTGTATAGATCCAGAGTGATCTAATAGGCAACAAAAGGTGAAGAATGGTAGGGAAAAACCTCCTATTTATAACAAAATATTGGGTCATTCTAGATCTTGGTGCATGGGTTAACCAGATCTAGATCCACTTTTTATGGGATATTTTATTATATTTGTTGGAGGGAAAAGGTATTTGACTTGGGTCAAATCCCTTAATTTGTCAAAAATAAATAAATAAATGATTTATTTATCTTTTTAAGGAAGCGGATAGAAGATAATCAAATAAATAATGATTTATTTAATTATTTAAGGAAGTGGTTGAAAGATAATTAAATAAATAGTGATTTATTTAATTATTTATGGGTGATTTGGTCATATTTAACAAGGAATATCATATAAATAAGGTTTAAATGATTATTCCTAGAAAATAATAAGATAAATAAAGGTTTATCTAATTAATTTCTTTGATTTTGGGTTAAAAATGACTGGGAATAATAATTAAATTATGGTTTAATTAATTATTCCATGAGGAAAATCAAACAAATATGTGTTTGTTTAATATTTCCTTTTTGGGGTTTCCTGTTTTAACATAGTGAAAGCAGTTTTACTTAGGGTAAAACTAGTCTTACATGGTGTACTTGGGTCCATCTAATGATAATAAGTTAGATGACCAATAAATGGTGTAACACCATTTATGACTACAACGTTTACAATGATCTGGGCGATCCTGACAAGAAGAAGGAGTTAGAAAGGAAAGTGTTGGGTGGATCGCAGGAATAGCCATATCCCCGCAGGTATAGAACTGGTCGTCCGCGTTCTAAAACTAGTAACTACCTGCCTACTGCCCATGAGTTAGATGACCAAATTAAAGTGTAGTTACTATATACATATATACATATATATATATATATCTATGTATGTATGTATGTATAATTACAATAGAACTTATTCTTTACGTGTTAGGAGTGTTTCCAGGTCCGGCTTTCGAGAGCAGGTTGAACCAGCTACGCAACCTTATACAGGACTTCTATATTCCCTCAGATGAACAATTTCTGCAGGAGTGCCTTTCAGACTTCAGAGCTCATTTCCTCAAAGCATTCCCTAAACACGTTATACCCCTCATAATGTCAAAATTTAAGCCTGATTTTGGTAGTTTGAAGGAAGTTCAGGGTCTCTACAGTAAGGGAATTTCATTTTTGACTAACATTACAACCACTTTAGCCGAAGAAGTCCTTCCCGGTCAGACGTTTAAAGGGATTCCGAATACAGATGATGAAGTTATCCTCAAGTTTCCGCTTCCCACTATCATTAGCAGTGAGTGGATTAATCTCGACCACTATTCCTAAATTTGAATTTAGTTCATTTAATTTAGCCCTAGTAGTTATGTTCAATAATTACTGAATGAAATGAAATCTGTGTCTGTGCAATATGTTGAAATGTTACTTTCAATACTGTTTGTGCAAAGCTGCTTTCTATTTTAATCTCCAGGTTATTTGTACTCATTCCTCTTTCTAAAATGGTGAAAGAATCGATTTTTGAAAATCCCCTACAGTCCTTTCATAGTTTCTTTTGACAGGTCTCTGTACATTCAAAAATACAGAGCATTTATTTGAAACAGAGTTTGAATCGATTTGAAGGCGGGAGTGTTTTATTGAATACCGGCGGTCCCCACTCCTCAGCCAAGTAAGCATACAAGTTAGCAGACGCGCGGAAAATTCTAATTCGTATGGGATTTTGGTTTGCCCGCTCACCAGGCAGAAAACTGGACCCGAAAATTTATAAGGTGGATTTGATTGGCATTTCAGGTCACATTGGGGCTGACGTCAGTAGGCCCAAAATGGACTCGATACGCTTTATAGGGCAGGCTTAATTATGATTTAGGGTCACAAAGACCCTGACGTCAGCAGGCTCCTTTTGTCACCCGAAATGGTTATGCAATCCGGTTCAATTTATTTTGAAGTTTGACGGGTCAAAGATTTACAAAGGTTTTGTTTTGTTTTAATCGCGCGACGTATATATGTTTTATATATATATTAAAACAATTGTAATGCATGGGCCCCCAACGAAGTTTTTTAGATAGATTTGTTGTAAAGTTTATTTCATATAGTTTTTATTGATTTTATAATATGCATGGCATATATATTGTAAAAGGCCCATGAGGTAAAGTTGTAATGTTCTTTTTATATACACAACAACAGTGTAGAAACATTTTTTTTTGTGCACAACAGTGCGTTTTTATTTTTACAGAGACAGAGCATAGAAATTTTACATAGCAGTGTATGTTTTAGAGATTGACATAGTGATAGTTTTGCTCTGCATTTGCAACAGTCAAATAATTTTTGTAATCCCTCTCAGTGAGGAAGAATTTGTAATAGTTTTTTTTTGAAGGAATAGAATTTTGTTTTCAAGTGGAAACTCTGTCCCCTGTCAAGAATTTTTAATTTCTCTGTGTTAGAAGAGGAGAGTATTACTCTCTCCATTGTTTTTTCTGGAATTTTTCAATATTCCAACATGGTATCGGAGCTAGTCCAGGCTCTTTGAAGATCAAAGAAGTTGAAGGAAAGGATTTCTTTACTGCAGCAACTTCTCCAGTAGTGTGAAGAATCAGCCAAAAAGAATTCAAGGTATTTCTCTATACAGTTTATTGTGTTACTATTGCAGAACAGTCAGTTATTTTAAATACACAGTCAAGTGTTTTTTGAATCATAATTAACAGTGCAGAATGGCTGGAGCCAGCACTAGCATGGGTATGGGAAATATCCACCTCCCACTATTTAATGGGAAAAATTATGACTACTGGTCAATAACTATGAGAGCTTCATTTGTCCCCTAAGACTTATGGGAATTTGTTGAGGATGGCTTTGAAGAGGCAGCAGATGACGAAGAGTTTGATGATTTAACTCAGGCAGAGAAAGAGTTGTTGAAGAGAAATAGGAAGAAAGACTCCAAAGCTCTCTTCTTATTGTATCAAGCAGTGCATGAGAGTGTGTTTCCGAGGATAGCAGCTGCCAAGAGATCCAAGGAAGCATGGGAAGCTCTCAAGACAGCCTATCAAGGCATGGAAAAAGTGAACACAACAAAACTTCAGTTGCTGAGGAGAGACTTTGAGACTCTTTGTATGAAAGAGTCAGATACTATTGACTCATTCTTCACTCATGTGATTGGAATGGTCACACAAATAAGATCTCATGGAGAGACTCTTGAATATAAGAGGATTGTGGAAAAAATCTTGAGGAGTCTACCCTCAAGATTCGATGTGATTTTCACCACCATAGAGGAGACTAAGGATATCACAAATTTTTCAGTGGACGAGATACATGCATCACTGATGATCCATGAGCAGAGATTGGGTAGGAGTGAAAACTCATCTCTGGAACATGCCTTGAAGACCCAGATGTATTTTATAAGAGGAAGAGGGAAAGGCAAAGGAAACAAGAGAGGAAGTGGCATAAGCCAAAACAGAGGTGGAAGTAATAGTCCAGCAAATGCTCAAGGAAGGGGCATCAATCCCAATCAGCATAAAGGCCAAGGTAACAGCCAGAAAAGTGGTCAGCATAATTCTCAAGGACAGAGGTATGATAATTCCAATGTACAATGTCTTTATTGTAAAAAATATGGTCATTATGCTAATGAATGTAGAAAGAAGCAACATGATATGGGAAATAGAACTAGTGCAAATTTCACTAGAGAAAATATCAGCCAAGATAATTTATTTTTAGCTTGTAACATGGCTGAAGAAAAGAATGAGGATTTATGGTTTCTAGACTATGATTACAGTAACCACATGACAGGAAATATAGCAATTTTTTCTATGTTAGATGAGAGTGTGAAGTCACAAGTCACACTAGGAACTGATAGCAAAGTTTCTGTTATGGGAAAAGGAAATGTAAATGTTTTAACAAGGAAAGGTGCAAAAAAATCCATAGCAGATGTTTATTATGTTCCAGGAATGATGTGTAACCTATTAAGTATTGGACAGCTTGTTCCAAAGGGGTATAATCTATTTTTTGAGGATGATGTTTGTACCATCATGGAAAAACCACCCAGCAAACAATGTATTGCTAAAGTAAAGATGACAAGGAACAGGATGTTCCCTCTTAGAATGAGAGAAAATTTGAAGAATGATGAAGAGAAAGCAGCAGTGGCACAAGAGGCTATTCAAAGTGAACCAAAAGATGAAAATTGGTTGTGGCACTTGATATTTGGACATCTCAACTTTGGAGGTCTTAACTTGTTGAACATAAAAGGAATGGTAAGAGGTTTACCATTGATAGAGAAACGAGACAGCCTTTGTGAAGGTTGTATCTTGGGGAAACAACATAGAGAAATTTTTCCTTCTGGGAAAAGCATAAGGGAAAAGGCACCCTTAGATATTGTCCACTCAGATTTGTGTGGACCGATGCCAACTCCATCGCTTGCTAGCAGCCACTACATGTTAACATTCATAGATGATTTTACAAGAAAAACTTGGGTTTACTTTCTGAAGAACAAAAGTTAAGTGTTTGAAAGATTTTGCAATTTCAAAGCACTTGTGGAAAACCAGAGTGGGCTGCACATCAAAGTCCTAAAGACCGATAGAGGATGTGAGTATATCTCTAAATATTTTCTACGTTTTTGTATAGAAAATGGTATTCATAAGCAATTTACAACTAGATATACTCCGCAGCAAAATGGAGTAGTCGAAAGGAAGAATAGAACCATAATGGACATGGTGAGGAGTATGTTAAAGGCAAAGCATTTGCCTAATGATTATTGGGCTGAAGCTGTAAATTACGCAACGTACATTTTGAGTAGGTTCCCTACAAAATCAGTTATGAACAAACTGTCGGAAGAGGCATGGAGTGGCACAAAGCAAGGTGTCACACACATGAAGGTTTTTGGATGTGTGGCTTATGCACACATTCTAGATCAGCTAAGGAAGAAGTTGGACAGCAAGGGGGGGAAATGTATTTTCATTAGATATAGTGAGGAATCGAAGGCTTACAGGTTATAAAACCCATCGACCAAGAAGTTTATTGTGAGCAGAGACGTTCAGTTTATTGACAAGGAAGCTTGGGATGGAAGCATAGAAAAAACAGTGAATGTTAAATACTATTTATCTCATGATGAAAATGATGATGAATTGGCTGAAATACATCCCCAAATAGTAGCACCAACACAAGAGCAGCAAGGCACACCCTTGAGGAGATATGAAGGTGCTTCTCCAAGCACACCATAAGGATGAAATTCAAGTGCTTCTTCAAGCATTTTTACACCTAATGAAAGAGGTAAGAAGTTCATAGATTTGAATGACATTTATGCACAAGAGGCAGAAAATGAAGGTATCAATTCTTTGTTTTCTTTATATTGTCATATTGATGACCCTATTAATTTTGAGGATGCTATTAAGGATAAAAAATGGATAGAAGCTATGGATGAGGAGATTAATGCCATAGAGAGAAACAAGACTTGGGATTTGGTTGAACTCCCAAAAGGTAAAAATATCATTGGAGTTAAATGGGTCTAGAAGACCAAGAGTAATGCTGAAGAAAAAATAGAGAGACACAAGGCCAGACTTGTTGTCAAAGGTTATAAGTAGAAGCATGGGATAGATTATGAGGAAAATTTCACACCAGTTGCTAGAATGGAAACTGTGAGAGCAGTGCTATCCATAGCAGCACAAAACAAGTGGAAATTTTACGAAATGGACGTGAAGTCAGTAATCCTAAATGGAGTGTTAATGGAAGAGGTTTACCTTGAACAACCTCTCAACTATGAAAAGAAAGGCCAAGAGCACAAAGTGTGCAAGTTGAAGAAAGCTCTTTATGGGCTGAAGCAAGCGCCAAGAGCATCATACAGTAGAATAGACTCCTATCTACTGGAAAATATATTTGAAAAGTGTGAGGGAGAACCAACCCTCTACATCAAAGAAAAGGATGGTAAAATGTTGATAGTGGTATTATATGTTGATGATGTTATTTTCATAGGAAATGATGATTACCTTATTGAAAATTTTAAAACAGTCATGAAAGAAGAATTTGAAATGACTGACATGGGTTTGTTAAAATACTTCTTAGGAATAGAAGTAGAACAAGATGAAAATGGGATTTTATCTCACAAAAAAAATATGTTAATTAAGTGCTTGAAAGATTTAATATGCAGGAGAGAAAAGCAGCGATCACTCCCACAGTGATGGGATTAAAACTCAGCAGAGAGGACAGTAGCAAGGATTTTGATCCTAGCTTATACAAGAGCATAGTTGGCAGCCTCATGTAGTTGAGTGCAACTAGGCCCGACATAATGCATGATGTTAGTTTGATTTCCAGATTCATGGAGAAGCCAAAAGATGCACATTGGCAGGCAGTGAAGAGAATTCTGAGGCATGTTAAAGGTACTAAAAGGTTTGGTATTTTATATACTGCTTCAGA
The DNA here is from genome assembly GCA_034641835.2 of Pinus albicaulis. Taxonomy (NCBI): domain Eukaryota; kingdom Viridiplantae; phylum Streptophyta; class Pinopsida; order Pinales; family Pinaceae; genus Pinus; species Pinus albicaulis. The sequence goes on along the minus strand of CM076576.1, from coordinate 500,629,561 downwards.
ATGTTCAAATTTAGTGGGATACACTAACAGTGATTGGGCTGGAAGTGTAGATGATCGGAAGAGCACTTATGGTTATTTTTTTCACATGGGTTGAGGAGCCATTTCATGGGCATCTAAAAAACAACCCATTGTAGCGTTGTCTACAGCAGAGGTAGAATATGTGGTAGCTACAGCAGCAGCTTGTCAAGAAATTTGGATGAGGAGGATGTTAATAAGTTTGTGCCAAGAGCAGACAAAAGGAACAGTGATTTATTGTGACAATAGCTCAGTTATTGCATTATCTAAGAATTCTTTGTTTCATAAGAGAACGAAAGACATAGACACAAAATTTCATTACATCAGAGAATTGGTAAACAATGGAGAAATTGTTTTGGAGAACTACAGAACTCAGGAGCAGTTTGCAAACATTCTGACCAAGCCATTGGGATAGAAGAGTTTCGAATATTTGAGGAAATGTCTGGGTATGACTAATAACCCAGCAGTTGAAATTAAGGGGGAGTGTTGAAATGTTACATTCAATAATGGCTGTGCAAAGCCACTTTCAATTTTAATCTCTAGGTTATTTTTACTCAAGCTGTTTTCTAAAATGGTGAAAGAATCGATTTTTGAAAATCCCGTATAGCCCTTTCGCAGTTTTTTTTGACAGGTCTCTGTACATTCAAAAATACAGAGCACTTATTCGAAACAGAGCTTGAATTTATTTGAACATGGGAGTGGTTGATTGAAGACTGGCGGTCCCCACTCCTCAACCAAGTCAGGATACAAGTTAGCAGACGCGTGGAAAATTCTAATTGGTACGGGATTTTGGTTTACCCGCTCACCAAGCAGAAAACCGGACCCGAAAATTTATAAGGCGGATTTGATTGGCATTTCGGGTCACATTTGGGCTAACATTAGTAGGTCCAAAACGGACCCAATATGCTTTATAGGGCAGGCTTAATTAGGATTTCGAGTCACAAAGACCCTGACGTCAGCAGACTCCTTTTGTCACCCGAAATGGTTATGCAATCTGGTTCAATTTATTTTGAAGTCCGGTGGGTCAAATATTTACAAAGGTTTTGTTTTGTTTTAATCGCACGATGTATATATATATATATTAAAACAGTTGTAATGCGTGGGCCCTCGACGAAGTTTTTTAAATAGATTAGTTGTAAATTTTATTTCATATAGTTTGTATTGACTTTATAATATGCGTGGCATATATATTGTAAAAGGCCCATGAGGCAAAGTTTTAATGTTCTTTTTGTATACAAAACAACAGTGTAGAAACATTTTTTTTGTGCACAGCAGTGCGTTTTTATTTCTACAGAGACAAAGCATAGAAATTTTACACAGCAGTATATGTTTTAGAGATTGACATAGTGATAGTTTTGCACTGTGTTTGCAGCAATCAAATAATTTTTGTAATCCCTCTCAGTGAGGAATAATTTGTAATAGTTTTTTTTTGAAGGAATAGAAGTTTGCTTTCAAGTGGAAACTCTGTCTCTTATCAAGAATTTTTAATTTCTCTGTGTTAGAAGAGGAGAGTATTACTCTCTCCATTGTTTGTTCTCAAATTTTTCAATATTCCAACACAATAGGGGATGACGCTGCATGGAAGACAGAAGAAGATTTTTCCCGCCAGACGCTCTCTGGGGTGAATTTGATGGTCATTCGATGTTTACAAGTAAGTATGAAGCTGCAATCGAGATTGTTTTTTACTTCTTTTATTATTATTATAACCAGCATTAATCCTCTATTTTTTATTAATAATGACAATACCATCATATTTCTATGATCACAGAGCTTTCCATCGTCCGGCCACCTGAATGCACAAATCTATGGTTCCCAAGAGAGTGCAATCACCGCTCAACATATACTTAAAATCCTAGATGGCATCTCGGTGGAGGAGGTATTAATTAGTTCCTTTTTGTTACATTGTTAATTAGATTAGATCTGATGGTTCGTTAATGAATATTCTTCCGCAATACAATAAACAGATCACAACCATTAAGCATATTGCATTTCCATATTGGCAAGCTATTAAATCCAAGAGGCTCTTTATTTTGGACTACTATGATGCTTACATGCCGTACGTGGAGCTCCTGAACCAACTTCCTACCAGCAAAGCCTATGCTAGTTGTTCACTTTTCTTCCTGACCGACAAGGGAACTCTAAAGCCTGTGGCCATTGAGCTGTATTTTCTTCCCACATCAGTGGGCTTGGGTTCAAGACAATTCTACACTCCTGACTATGGCGGTGAAGATCATGGATGGTTATGGCAACTAGAAAAGGCTCATGTGCGAGGAAACAATTCAGGTTACCATCATTTGGTGAGCCATTGGTAAGAGATAGTAATTTCATTAATTAATTTCAATAATAGTTACTTCGTTTATTTTATTTATGTTAAAATTATTATAATATATAACAAATCTGTTTGGAATTATTCAGAAATTCCAAACTAAATCAATTATTTTGTTTATGCGATATATATATATATATATATATATATCATTTGTTTGTTTTTAGTTTGAAAATTAAAAGGCACCTCCACCTTTATCGTATTGACATTTGCTATGCTTTTATCTCCGCTCGATTATTTATAAAGTTAATTATTCTTTTCTTCTTTCAAATACAGGCTCAGGACTCATGCTGTGGTGGAGCCATTTATCATTGCTACCCATAGACATTTGAGCAAACTGCACCCACTTCACAAGTTGCTCATCCCTCACTTTCACAGTACTATGGAGATCAATCGATCTGCTCGTCAGTTGTTGATAAATGTAGGAGGCATAATCAAGCAATGCTTTACGAGTGGTAAGTATTCTATGGAAATTTTGGCCAAAGCATACACGGATTGGAAATTCAATGAACAAGGACTCCCAGCTGATCTTCTTAAAAAGTAATATTATAACCATAACCATGTTGTAACTTACTTTAATATTAAAAAGGTAATATTATAACCATAACCATGTTGTAACTTTACATTTAATATTAGTTAGACTAATACGTGTTCATGTTCATGTTCATGTTCATGGGTATGGTTGTGCGCGATCCGACTAATAAAGAAAATGGTGTGAGGCTTGTGATAGAAGATTATCCATATGGAGCGGACGAGCTTGAAATATGGGCGTCGTTGAAATCTTGGGTATCTAACTACACATCGTTGTATTACAAGGATGACCAAAGTGTGGGGAGCGATAAAGAAGTTCAAGCATGGTGGAAAGAGATTGTGGAGGTGGGTCACAGAGATAAGAAGCGTGATAAGGGAGGATGGTACAAGATGAAGAGTGTGGAGGATGTGAAAGAAGCCATTACCACATTCATTTGGATCGCTTCTTCCCACCATGCAGCAGTGAATTTCGGGTAGTATGGCTATGCAAGATTCATGCCCAATCACCCCACTGCCACATTCCAACTTATTCTAGAGAAAGGATCCCCACAATACTTGGACTTCCTTGCTAACCCGGAAGCCTATTTCCTAAAAATTATGTCCAATCCCAAGACCTGTGCCACTACCATGGCTGTCCTGGAGATTACATCTAACCATTCTACTGACAAGGTATCCCTGGGGCAGGGCTCCACCTCTGACTAGACACATGACTCTCGCGTAGAAACAACCTTCCAACGCTTTCGCTCAAAGCTACTTGAGATAGAACAGAATATCAGTACTAGGAACAAAGATCCAAAGTTGGTAAACCGGTGCGGCCCTGCAGAGGTTCCCTACACGCTCTTATACCCTGGCACTTCCGATACTGGGGTGATAGGTGTTGGGCTTACATTTAAAGGAATTCCCAACAACGTCTCTATATACTGCCTTCACTCACTCTGTCCCTTAGTTCATACATACACACAAGTATATTCTTGTGGTACGCTATTTTCTTTATTTCTATGTTTAGTATATTCTTGTGGTACGGTGTTTTCTTTATTTCTATGTTTGACTGAACTATGTCCATGAAATACAAGCCCATTCCATCATATGAATATAATGTGCTCTAGTAAAATCTAAAATGTTTTGTTAGATAGTCCTCTATTAAGTGTTTAAAATCTACTTTATTACATTTAGTAAATTTCCTTGATGGATTTCCTTTGTTAACCTTTATTATTATTATTTTTATATTCATTTGATTTTGTAAAAGGAAATTCGATGGACTGAGTTATGTTTAGTTTCAATTAAAGTTAGTTTTCAAATTGGTAATTTTACTTTAAATCCTATGTATAGTTTTAATTTAATGAATATAATTTTGAATTACTAATAATGATTTTAAAATGGGTATAGTTTTAATCTAATGAATTTTTTTCATATTAAATAATTTTACTATTATCCATAATCAATAATAATTTCAAATTTATATAATTTTAGATTTTAATTATGAAATGATATGTTTAAAGAACTTTCTATTGAGCTTTGAATGGTTTCCTTTCATGTTCTAATTTCTTTTATGGTTTTTTTCAAAATGTGCTTTATTATAGCTTTATTTACAAAGGAGGAAGCTGATAATTTTGATAGGATGTATTTTTCTTTCACTCACATAATTGAATCATTCATATAGTAGAAAAATATGCTCATACAAATGGGTGGTCTCAAGTATTTTACTCCCATCCACTTGTTGTATATAAAAACAAGGATAAATAAAAAGGAAAGATGGTTGACCATCAAAATAAGGGAGTAAGCAATGAAACCACCAAGTATTCAGACTCCAAAATAGGAAAGTGAAAGAAGGAGAGAACAAAGTGCATGTAGTTTATCAAATGATCAACATAATCTTGCATCCATGTTTTGAATGTTCTTTCTTCCTCGTCTGCATGTTTCAGAGCTATACATGAACCTACTCTTTGATCTATCAAGCCATTCATTCAAGGAGAGGAAGACTCGTTAAATTCACTCTAGATTTAATGGATATCTTCAAGATGTCATATGCTTAGAAATATGTCATTATGGAGGAGGGTTTCCATTCTAGGTTGTTTATCATTTCTCATTTTGGTATTAATAATGATTTTATTATGTTCCTAACACATGTAAATGAAGAAAATCAAGAAACAAGCTTCAAAATGGATGAACATATCTTACATACATTCTTGCAGGAACCTACACCAACTTCTCTACCACTTCGAGCCAATAATTGTTTATACTCTTCAGATCGTAATCTTTATCATATTTTAAATTTCTATTTAGATGTTCATGGGCATGGTATTGCACTTTCATGTCTCATAACATGGAAGATATTCCCAATAGAATACCTTGGGTAATTGTGAACACTTGTACTAAATATACCCAATAGAATACCTTGGGTAAGTAAGTTCTTCCACTTGACGAGATACTTTGTAATTGATCGATTATTTAGCTGTCAGATTCTTGCTTCTGTGATTTCTTCAAGTTCCAACATTAGTTTTCCTTTCTCATCAAGTTCTATAAATATATTTTGAACTTGAAGCTTGTCACCTATAACTTTATTTAAGCATGAAGCATGGAAAAATTAGTGTACTCGTGAGGATGCAGGAAAATCCTATTTGTATGCCAAAGTACCAACCCTTTGCAATACCTTGTAAGGGCCATAGTACCTTGGTGATAATTTATTATCATTCTCATATTTATTAAGGGACATTTGTTTGTATAGTGGTAGAAGTAAAAATACCCAATCCCCCACATCAAAACATATTTCACTGTGATGTCGATCTACATGTTATTCCATTCGATTTTGCAGCAGAGTGGGGTTATCTTTTAGGAGTCTGAGAAATTTTTAGTGATGCTCGATGTTGTTTATAAATCTATGACACTTAGTATTAAGAGATTTCTCTTTTATTAGTGATTTTTTGTGGATGATTTTTACTTGTTTACATTAGGATCCTTTTTTGACTTATTAATGTTCTTCTTCATCAAATAGTAACCAATGCATAAACATAAATAGACAAAAGACACAACATGTAGTCTATGAGCCAGGTCCAAAACTTCTTAATTTTTTATAGTACAACCCTCAGGAATAATTCTTATAGAGATTCCAATTGATGAATACCAAGACCAAGACGCTTGGCCTATTAGCCACTCCAGGACCAAGACACAAATACTCTTCTTGACATCTTCATCATTTCCTTGATACCAAGATCTACATCATCAATACTCTCCTTCATGGAACTTATACTAAGACTTTTATCACTCTAATTACTGAGATCATTAGCACTGTTGCATCACATAGATTATTGGCAATGTATTGATGTCACTGAGATACACTAAGATAATGTACCAAGGACAATTACAATCGTATCTGGAGACAATAATCAGAGTTCATTTCAAATGAATACCCTGATTGTACCTTCACTTCCTTGTTGTCCCTTCCAAAGATGTATTCCCTGAATTTCTTTGCTTACTCATTTTCCTTTCCACATATGCATACTCGTGATTTCCCTTCGATAGAATCTGTCATATGAAAATCTCAGATTCAGTCTATTTCCACTGTAGTTCCTCAGTGAAACTTTCGAGGAATCTGAGATCCTTGACTTTGGATATGGGAGGAGCTTAGCCTATGTTATATAGTTTTTTTTCCATACATTTAAGCCCACCAGAGCCCGTGAATTGGTGTGTCTATTTCTATGAGCCGACATGAAAAATATATATCTTTGAGGTCGGCCATGAAGAGAGGAGGATTGTGATTCTCTTTTGGAGGGCCTCTAGAAATCATAGTTCATCTCAAATGAATACCCTCATTGTACATTCACTTCCTCAATGTCCCTTCCACATGTGTATTCCCTCAATGTCTTCACTTCCATGTTGTACTTTCCACAAATGTATACCCTTGGTGTATCTTCGATAGAATCTTCCATCCAAAAATCTCAGATCCAATCTCCTTTTACTGTAGTTCCTCACCAAAACTTCAGAGGGGTCTGAGATCCTTGACTATGGAAATGGGAGGAGCCTAGCCTCTGTTATATAGTTGTTTTTCCATACATTTAAGTGAACCAGAGCTTGTGTACTGGTGTGTATATTTATGTGACCCTGCATGAGAAATATATATATATATATATATATATAGATATATATATATATATTAGGTCGACCATGAAGGGAGGAGAAATTTTCTTGTCTTTTAGAGGGTTTCTAAATAGCTTATAAACTCATATACATTTGAAATAGGATCTAAAAGAGCTATATATACATGAAATTAAGTCTTTGACACTAAATGACAAATCATAGTGCTCTCAATGGGAGTCATCTAAAATAAAATTAATTGCTCATGAAACCCATCAGGCAATGATTACAATAATAATTTTATTTTCTTCATTACATCATTTACATAGTTCAAAATTACATGTCATTATGAAGAGAAAACCTAGATACACTTTTCAAAACTCCCTCTTAACTAGGGATATATTCATAGTGGTATTTGGTCATTCTCAAGCTGAATAATTTATCATAAAAAGAATCAAATTTGTGACCCATCTGCATAACATCATACCAACTAGATCTGTCACACAACAAGTCTTTAACTAACGACTCAATCTCTCCATGATATCTTGAGCTCAATGCTGGCAAGACCAATGATATAATAGACATCCTAATAATTTTATCTCTCGGAAAATAACCCACCCGGGTTCTCTCAGAGTATGTTCAAGACTATTCTTATCTTGGATTCCTAGTCCTAAAATAATATTGGTCCTTTCATGATTCCTCTTATATTGAATTCCGTACTACATCCTCAAAGAGTATAAGATGCCAGTTGATTACCCGATACTCTGTTCTGTGTTCCCAGGTGAAGACCATACTAAAGTTTCTATATCTCCCTCTCAATTAGAGAGGACATATTCCAGTAAGGAATAATCATTCCAATACAAGAAATGTACCTAATCTCCCTCTTAGTTTAGAAATTTCGAAGTTTATACAAAATAAGAAACTTGTTTCCAAGCTCCCTCTAAATCAGGGACTTGAAGCAGCTCCCTAGGTGCAACTAATGGGACCTCAAGCTACTCTAAATAATTCCTTCTTTCGATGTCATGAATTTATTCCTTGTTATGGAGTCTTAATATTTTGCGCTCTTATACCTGGGCACTTCCGATACTGGGGTGACAGGTGTTGGGCTTACATTTAAAGGAATTCCCAACAACGTCTCTATATAGTGCCTTCACTCACTCTGTCCCTTAGTTCTTACATACACACAAGTATATTCTTGCAGTACGTTGTTTTATTTATGTCTATGTTTAGTATATTCTTATGGTACGCTGTTTTCTTTATGTCTATGTTTGACTAAACTATGTCCGTGAAATACAAGCCCATTCCATCATATGAATATAATGTGTTCCAATAAAATCTTGAATGTTTTGTTTCATAGTCCTCTATTAAATGTTTAAATTCGTAAATTTCCTTGATGTATTTCCTTTGTTAAACTTTATTATTATTTTTTTATATTGATTTGATTTTGTAGAAGGAAATTCGACGGATTGAGTTATGTTTAGTTTCAATTCATTAAAGTTAGTTTTTAAATTGTTATTTTTTCTTTAAATGCTATGTATAGTTTTAATTTAATGAATTTTTTTCATATTAAATAATTTTACTATTATCCATAATCAATAATAATTTCAAATTTATATAATTTTAGATTTTAATTAGGAAATTATATGTTTAAAGCACTTTCTTTTGAGCTTCGAATGGTTTCCCTTCATGTTCTAATTTATTTTATGTTTTTTTTCAAAATGTGCTTTATTGTAGCTTTATTTACAATAGAGGAAGCTCATAATTTCGATAGGATATATTTTTCTCTCACTCACATCATTGAATCATTCATATAGTAGAAAAATATGCTCATACAAATGGGTGGTCTCGAGTATTTTACTCCCATCCGGTTGTTGTATAGAAAAACAAGTATAAATCAAAAGGCAAGACAATTGAACATCAAAATAAGGGAGTAAGCAATGAAACCACCAAGTATTCAGACTCCAAAATAGTAAAGTGAAAGAAGGAGAGAACAAAGTGCACCTAGTTTATCAAATGATCAACATAATCTTGCATCCATGTTCTGAATGTTCATTCTTCCTCGTCTGCATGTTTCAGAGTTATACATGAACCTACTCTTTGACCTATCAATCCATTCATTCAAGGAGAGGAAAACTTGTTGAATTCACTCTAGATTTAATGGATATCTTCAAGATGTCATATGCTTATAAATATGTCGTTATGGAGGAGGGATTCCATTCTAGGTTGTTTAGCTTTTCTCATTTTGGTATTAATAATGATTTTATTATGTTGCTAGCACATGTAAATGAATAAAATCAAGAAATAAGTTTCAAAATGGACGAACATATCTTACATGCATCCCGGGAGGATCCTACACCAACTTCTCTACCACTTCGAGCCAATTATTGTTTATACTCTTCATATCGTAATTTTTCATCATATTTTAAATTTATATTTAGATGCTCATGAGCATGGTATTTCACATTCATATATCATAACATGGGAGATATTCCCAATAGAATACCTTGGGTAATTGTGAACACTTGTACTAAATATATTTATTCCTATCAACTAAATAAAAAATATCGAATATAGAAACTATATTATCTTGGGATTTGGGGATGGATTATAGTGACAAACATGAAGAATGCAGTCTCTTTCAAAGGTTGTCTTTGGCCAAGGCAAGCAACATTGCGAGGATTTTTATAGTGAAGGGCCTCAAAATCATTACGAAACACCTTCAAAATGGAACCAATCCTAAGGACCATTTCCTCCACTTATTATGTATATATATATATATATATATATATATTATGCTCTCTTGATTTTTTGATTATCAATGTTTTCGTATTTTAACAATAAAAATTGCAAGGAAGATGCAGTAGAAAATCAAGCATTTGGATTAACAGAGCCTAATCATTGTTAATCAATGATCAAGTCTCATATTCTCCCATCCCATGACTTCTTCACTTTCTACAAAATGTTATTTTGGTGATTATTGGGAATGAAAAGGAGAAAACAATATGGATATTAGGGAAGTAGACGTCACTTCCATTCACATGGCCCCCATGCAAGTATATATAATTTTTTCACTCTCGTGGTCTATGAATCACCCATGGATAGAGGGGTTGCTTATGGTTTATCAATGGGGACACAAAGGTATCCTTGGTTTCATATTGAATGATTATAGGTGGGAGATTATATTTTCTCTATGTTTTATAAATTTGTTGTCTCTCATCATCATTTTCCATGAATTGATCACACCTCAAATGACCAAGTTCATGCTTGAACTTCTACATGAAATGTATGTTCTTATGTAGTCATATCACAAAAATTGAAGAAAATATAGATCAATAACTTGAAGATAGGCTTCTAAAAAGGGGGAACCTTCTTTTACATCAAATAAATGAATAATTCTTGAATAATTCAAATGACGAAACCTCCTTAGTATATATAGGAGTCTAAAGGGTAAAAATATAAGTAGGGCCTACATCGTAAAAATATCTAATGGATCACAATAACAATAGTGGGTTTCTTGAGGGCACAACAATAAAAAAATATGGGGTACTATGGGGAACACAAATAAAGATACGGGGGATACACTAGTATTATAGGGACCTAACATGTCACTCTCCTTCAAAAAAGTGTTGTCCCCAATGCATGAGTAATTATAGATGTTTATGTTCGAAATTATCATCCTCCCATGTGAAATATTGTGGAAGTAAGTTCTTCCACTTGATGAGATACTTTGAAATTGATCAATTATGTAGCTGTCAAATTCTTTCTTCTGTGATTTCTTCAAGTCCCAACATTAGTTTTTCTTTCTCATCAAGTTATATAAATATATTTTGAACTCGGAGCTTGTCACCCATAACTTTATTTAAGCATGAAGCATGGAAAAATGAGTGTACTCATGAGGATGCTGGAAAATCATATTTGTATGCCAAAGTACCAACCCTTTGAAATACCTTGTAAGGGCCATAGTACCTTGCTAATAATTTATTATCCTCCTCGTACTTAGTAAGGGTTTGTTTTTATAGTGGTAGAAGTAAAAATACCCAATCCCCCACATCAAAACATATTTCACTTTGATGTCGATCCACATGTTCTTCCATTCAATTTTCACCAGAGTGGGGTTATCTTTTAGGATTCTAAAAACTTGTTGATGATGCTTGATGTTGTTTATAAATCTATGAAACTTAGTATTAAGGTATTTCTATTTGACACTTAGTAGCCACTCCGATAAGAAGACACAAATACTCTTCTTGACATCTCCTCCACCAAGATCTTCATCATTTCCTTGATACCAAGATCTACATCATCAATACTCTCCTTTATGGAACTTATACTGAGACCTTTATCACTCTAATTACTGAGATGATTAGCACTATTGCATCACATAGATTATTGGCACTATGTCATTATCATTGAGATACACTAAGATTATGTACCAATGATAATTACAAATGTATCTGGAGACTATAATCAGATTTCATTTCAAATGAATACCTTGATTGTACTTTCACTTCCTCATTTTCCCTTCCACAGATGTATTCCCTGAATTTCTTCACTTACTCGTTGTCCTTTCCACATATGTATACCCTTGATTTCCCTTCTACATAATCTGTCATCTGAAAATATTAGATCCAATCTGTTTTCACTGGAGTTCCTCACCGAAACTTTAGAGGATTCTGAGACCTTGACTTTGGAAATGGGAGGAGCTTAGCCTCCATTATATAGTTGTTTTTCCATACATTTAAGCCCACTAGATCCTGGGAATCGATGTGTCTATTTATGTGAGCCAACGTGACCAATATATTATCTTTGAGGTCAACCATAAAGAGAGGAGTGTTACACAAAAAAATTTCATTGTCCCTGGAATCCCCATATCGCCCATTGGAGGGTCATTTCCATGATCAATAAGTAGTGTCATGCATTGCAAAGACCATCATTGCATCCCTTTACATGAGAGAAATATTCCTTCTATTAACAATTCCCTGAGTAGAGACTAAAAAACCTTTGTTTTTCCGTTGGCATGAGTAGTCTGTTATGCCCTTGCGTCGAAGAGGAAGACTAACATCGGGCCCCTCGCCAGTTGGCACTCTGTTGGAGTTAGCCAACCGCACCGAGCAGTTTATGGAATTTTTGTTTATGGAATTTTTTTTTTAAATAGAGGTGAAGATTCCACTTCAACAACTTCAAGGATGAGTTATTAGGAGTGTTTGGACTGAATAACCACGGAATCCCTCCTTTATTTTATGGTTTCCACCTCCCATGAGAACCTCCTAAAGGATAGGCCTCCCTACCACCTTTGTAGGGATCGTAACCTCCTCCTTTTCCTATATAAAAAGAAGTTATCTCTCTTGGCATAAGCTAGCTGAACATGGAGAATTAAACATATTGTAGCTGAACTATTGAAGAGATACGATGAGAAGGAATTACGTTGAGAGAGCTTGAGTCCATGCCTTTATCCCGTTCGAATTCCCTGACGAGCATCTAAGACGTGCTTCTGCTAAACCCTGCTAGAGGAGACTGCGACGTCAAACCATTGGTTGTAAGTCTTCCTTCTATCAATACATATACATGACTATTGTTTTTTTCCCATTTTGTATTATGTTGGATGTTTAATGAAATATTCTTAGCCCTCTTTGACTGCCTAGTAGTTATGAGTGAAATTATTATGTCGTATGTTGTTCTTGTTTGTTGTTCTATGTGAAGGTATCCGAGCATGACTGCAAAAGGATTGTGACTTGCCAAGGCAGGATCGAGAGGCCACCACCACTGCAGCAATGATGACAGCGTTGAATTCCAGGTAGGTTGATCTACCCTATCCTCTTTTCATTCAGTAATTAGGAATCAACACTCTAGCATGTATCTTTGTTTCTAGACCCACTCTAGTGCTAGAGGGATCGTCTTTGTCCGCAGAGAGGATTTACCTACTTAAACAATTGGTGACTCCACTAGGGATCAGTGTGAGTTTGTCGTTTCATATTGTTGGGTCAATTTCAATCATTTATTTCCTTATCTATCTTTTTCTAGTTTTCTTGCTTAGTTTATATCCTCTCTTTAGCTCCAGAGTGTCAACATTGACCTCTGCTCACTGAGTTTTGGTTTTTTCCTTTTTCCCATAATTATCTGGCTTGGCGTGCTTTTCGTTTGAATAGTCGTGCCAAATGGCACATGTTTCTTTTTTTGCAGTCATGCCAACCCCTTTTTGGCGCAGATTACAACCTTATAGTCACACTGAATCCTGTAGGATTTGGTTTGACCTCCTTTATGAGTTTTTGGTCAATTGTGCTTGCTTCTGGGTTATTTTTTATGTGTAATTTTCCTTTGGGATTTTTTTGAATATTGTCAACTTGCTTTTCTCAGTCGTTTGTCCATATTCTTATCAATGTAAATTGAGGCCTCGGGGTTTATAAGTGTCTTAGTGCACTGAGCCTTATGTTTGGAAATCAAGTCATTTTGATTATTGTCAGTCTCATTCTTAGCTCGATTGCACTTAGTTTTCTTGATCTTTTTGAGTGATTTTTTTTATTGCAGGATCATTTCGTTTCTCGATTGATTCTTCTTGTTGTTTCTTAAAGAATAGATTACATTGCTTGCTTTGGGTCATTTTGAAAAGTTTCTTTTGGTTTGGAAGATTGCAACATTAGTTTGAGTGCTTTCTTGCATTTGTTTTGCATTTTATTGAGTCATTCAATTTTGATTCTTACACAATACTCAAGCTAGTGATTGTTTTCTTTTTTTCATGTAATTAGTGCATCATGTACTTCTCTCATTGAAAATTAAAAAAAAAAAACATATTTTGCATTATTTCTTTGCATCGAAAGTGAAATACTCTTTTGCACAACTAGCGTCTGATTGTCTAGGAAAGAGTTTTAGTTTCATTTGATTTTGTTCGATGCATTAGAGGATTTCTTCGCATATTGTCTATTAGTGTCCCGTGATTTGGCTAATTGGCAAGCCAAATGACAGTGTAACATCAAACCAGTCTTTGGAGCCCAAGGACCTAGCCTTCCTGGACTCAAAGAAGGCTCTCTCTATCTGTGTAAGGGATATATGTGTGTTTGCTTATTCTGTTCTGATTTTAGGCTAGTTATGAAGTCGTTTTTTGGTTTTTTTTTTTAGGTTGTGAGGGATGAATTGATCAAATACATAAGATAGGTAAAAATATGTCAGATCAACTGGGCTATGGGGTCAAAAAGGTCAAGAAATCTTTCAAATGGTGATACAAGGTTGTTGAAAGGCTAATTTGATTCAAGGCAAAATGGATCTTTGGGAAAAATGGAGTGATATGTACATTAAATTTGTGAATAACAAAGGATTTCAAGCATAAATAGTTTAGTAGCTGACATAAACAAGGTAGGGAAAACCATTAATCATGACAAATGTAACTATAAGCTAATCAATGCATAGAAATAAACATTCAAGCCATGCATAGAGATATATACCTCTCTAACTTTAGGAAATGGCTATCAAACTTTGGGGAAATACATTTAAGACAAACAAACAACTCAAATCACTATGTCAGAATGCCTAAACATAGTACTTCAAGCTATTGGGCACTTTGAAAACAAGATTGCATAGTTTTAGGCAAAGGGAAAGATCAGTACAAGACCTCCTTGGTTCAACAAATGACAATCTAATCAATCAAAGAGAGGTTTCATAGGTGGAGCTATGGCTAGCCATGAGTAAGCAGGGCATCCCGTAAATCATACTTAGCATGCATAAAACCACAAATAAAACAAGCAAAAAATATTCTTCAATTATTAAAGAGCAATCAAGGATTCTTTAATATGACTAAGAATGAAGAAAACATGGAAACTATAAAGAAACAGGAAATTTGAGGTGCCTCCAAAGGCATGTCTCAAATTTGTTCTCTACTGTCTTATAGCAAGCAAGAACATGGATTTATGAATGAAAACTAGGAAACAAAACAGAGAGAGAGACACTATACCATTCTACCAAGTCATGGAATCCTATAACAATCCTCTTTTATCATCTAAGAACATCCAAGAAACTATCCAAAAGCATGAGACAAGTATTTCTTCTAAAGCTTATATGACCATATATTGCTTCTATTCATAAATTTTAGCTTTGTTTACAATGAAAGCCTTTGGAATATATAGACCAAGGTGAGGAAAACATCTTAGTTCAACTCGCAATCTCATTGGAATATCCAAAATATCTGATTTTGTCCTTGACGCTTTGCAAAGCTCAAGGCACAAAATATCTAATAAAATATCTCAAAAATGCTAAAAAAGGGAAATATATTGACTTTTCATAACTTATCATGTACAAAAATATCTAAACACACATGAAGAAAAGTCACTTTTGAAAGGTTCAATATTTACAAAAATACTCAAAAAATACATTAGCAAAAGGTCCCCTGACTTTTCGGAAACTTTTGGAGGCCTTCCCGATGTTGAAACGAGGCCCATGATGGCTTGTTGGAAATATCTGAGTGTATAATTTCTGAAAATTTTTATTTTTCGCCCAACTGAGCACTGAAATTCCTCCAAAAACAGACCTGTGTGTAGAAAACCAAAAAATAGGCCTTGCTGATAAACGGGGCAGAGTGTAGAAAAAGCGAGTGTTTTTCGCCATTTTGGGGGAGAAAATGATCTTCAATTGTTCTGAAAATCGCTGAGTATGTACCCCTGAAATTATGACATCCAATGATACCATTTTCATCCTTTTAATATGCCCCTAACTGAAATGGCGATGCCCATTATTTTTGGTCACAAACCCAAAAATGACAAAAAACCAAAATTTGTCGAATTTTCGCCCAAAATTGGCGAGCATTACCCTCAAGGGTTTTCAGAAACATGTTGTGAATCTTGTTAGGTCTCTGTAATAAGAAATATTGGCAAAAGTCCGATCATAGAGTTAACATCATTTCAAATGCTTTGGGATTCTAGGATCTAGCCCTCCTGAATCCGGAGAGGGATCTCTCCAATATGTACAAATATGGATATTGTCTTTGAAGTTTGGGGTAATGATATTAGGATAGTTATAAAGTCCAAGGGTTTTGTTTTGTTTTGGATGGTTGAGCATGATTACTGTTTGAGGTGAAAAGTCCTGAATGCAAAGAGTTTCAAAGGTGAGAAGTTGCAAGAGGGAAGAACAACTATGGCTAAGAGATAGATATAACGTTGGTTTTTAGTCCATTGGGCTATGGAGTCATAACAGGGCTTTAATTGAACAACAACATCAAGAATGATCCAAAAGGAAAGTCATATATACCACAAGATTATTGAGATTGGAGTGAGGGGATGGAAACAATAAAGTGTTGGAGGGGTGGAAACTGATAATAATTTCTGAGAGGATTTATAGTCAGTCCAAACAAGAAAAGCCTCTTAAGTAACTGTTTAAAACCAACCAAGGATAGGGCTAACCATAAAATTCTTGGGCGAGTTCTATTAAAGCAGCTTAATTGACAAACAATCCAGTAATCCACATAATTACCTTCAGAAAGTATGAAAACACATAAGAGAAACAAAGTGTAACTTAAGATCAGATAAACTACTTTTAAACCTAGTCTGCTTTCAGTCAACACCAAGGGAAACTTTCAGAATCTGCCTTTGGAGAAAACAATCTAGGAATCAGGGCAAACTATATCTTCTCTAGTCTAACTTTAATAGAAAATAATGGAAATCACATTCAAGAACAATGTTTAAGCAAACAGAAGGACGAGGGAATGCCAACATTCCTAACTGTTTGAACTGTATTGAATCATTCTTAAATAAACAAATTTGAAGAAAACATTAAGATAAAGATTTCTCAGCCAGAGAAGGTTACTGATATACAGTTGATCCTAACCCTGTTTAAACTGTTCTTTACAGTAGAATGTGAACAATATGGCATACATTGAAGGAAAAATGATTAACAAAGACAGAAGCACTTCACCAGTAATATAGACCAGGATCCCAAGAAACAACTTTTATATTGATGTCAAACTAGTTACATTCTTCAGGTCCAATGTTTCAGTTCAGCAATCATCTTCACTATTCAACCTAACTACTCTAGCACAAACAGAGCTTCAAGGGCCAGTGAACACTATTTACAATAATGAATTTCGAGCTCAAGTGTATTTCAAAGTTCTGCAACCAACAATTTCTCATCTTCTACAGAAGTATTTATAGAAGAATGAGGAGGTGAGATCTGATAAAAGATCTCTTAAGGCAATTAATATAGATTCAAGACTTCTTGGCCTTTTGAAGGGCTCGATGAAGAAGTTTACAAGTGGTTTTCTATATTAATTGTTTTACATTTATGAATCAAGCTCGGTGGGAGCTTTATTTGACTTTGAGGCTTTGTGTGCTATGTGGAGTAACTCCGCAGATATTTCTGCATTAATTTCCTTGCAGAAGTAACTCCCTGGCTGCGCTAGAGGCGAATATATGATTTTATTCAATAACTTCGGCCTCTGTTTTGAAAGGTTTGAGGAAACAGTTGGCTCTGTGGTAGTTGAGGAATCAATTTGCCTCAGATGTGGCGGTGGAGGCTTTCTTTCTGATAAAACACTTTAGGTCTTCTTTAAACTATGTTTTGAGTTGGGGATTAGGCTTTTGATAACTGTCTTAGCTGTAATCCCCGCTACTCTGTCTTCAATCCTCATTCTGTTGTGCTCTGTCTTCAAACATATATTCTTTAACTGTTTTTGAATGAAATAGTGTCTTGTCAATGTGCAGGCCGCGCAGGGCTCTTTTTAGGTTATCAACACTTATGAAACATTGATGAATCATGGAATGAAGCCCTGCGAATGGTTCTTTTTAACAGCTCGAAGACGTAGGAAACGTCTTTCCCAACCCTCGAATTTCTTTCATTATACAACGAAAAAACCATTTAAACACCCGAAAAACACAAAAACCATTAGGAAATCCTGTGCTTAGGTTAAAACTGCTTTGGAGGTTGTGCGGAGGAAGCAGGGTCGTTGGATCATGGAGCGGGGGTGCAGATCGACGGCGGAGATGCAGTGGCGGGATGTAATGGGTAAAACCTTTGTAAACCATAAAATATGTCATTCCCGACTTTACAAAGGAAAAAGGCGTTTTTTATATGAAAGGCGGGGGTATCATATGGTGGGCCCGACAGAACTAATCGCAAAATCGCAAAAGTGGAAAACGCGATGGCGGATTATGCGATGGAGAGAAAATGCGATATTGCGATTATGCGATGGGCAGAAACTGCAATGGATTGCAGCGCAAATATTTGTGATGGCACAATGGCGGATTATGCGACGGAGACTGATCGCAAATCGCAAAAATGGAAAACGCGATGGGCATTTTTAAATGAAAACTGAAATTTGCGGTTTGCGATCTGCGCTGGATCGCATTTCAGAAATTTGCGATGAGCGCTTCTAGAGTTAGCGCTTGGTTTTTTATGCATTTTTCATGGTTTTTCAATGGAAATGGGGGTTATGGCAAAGCTAAAGAGTGAGTCTTTTAACTTTGTAAAAGTGTTTTTTCATGAGGGAAAGAGAAGAAATCATGAAAAAAAAGGGGATTTTATGGAGGAAAATGGGAGCAGATGAAGGTTAGTTTTGAGTGGGAGAAGGGCGAAAATGATGGTTCTTCAACAGTCTTTTCTTATGAATTTAGCAAAATTTTAGAGCATGAAATGGAAATAGTAAATGAAGATTACGGACAAAGGCATGAGGCCTTCAAGGAGTCTTCAAGAGCCAACAATTTTTAGTGATAAAATTTGTTCCTTGGAGGCTCAAAAAAGTCTTAGTCACCTTTTGGTATAACAAAATATTATAGGTGGCTAATAGTGGCTCCACTTGGGGATGGTGCCTTCTTGAAGGCATCAAGAACTTCAGACTTGCATTCTCTGGGAGGCTGATCTGTGCTTGATCCACTGGGTTGCCCTTCCTTTGCTGGATGATCTTGTTTGAAAACATATTTAGCAGCCATGAAAACAATGGTCCTTCATCAATACAAACTTTCTACCTACCCAATCCTACTGATCTAACATTTTTTCTTCATCAGAGTGCACTTGGATTGGCAAACTCTATTCACAACATTTTATTCTTTTGAAAGCAGGAAATCTAATCTATTTCTACTCCTTATTTCTCCATGGAATGAGATTAAACAGTTGAGTCCAGACTCTTCTCTACCTAATCTACTGTCTGTTGGGATTAAACTGTCCAACAGACTTTCATTCTCTAAATTCTAAGACAAAAATTTAAAAACAGTCAAGTTAAGATTAAGTTGTTTAACTTGCTGTGATCTATGGCATAAAAACAAGCTGCACATAGATTATTATTTGCAGAAAATCAAAAATCAAAATGGAAGGTTTAAGATCTGAAAGTTTCTCATTATGGCCTTCTCTTTTCTTCACCGCTCTGATTTTGCTTTGTTTTTGAGCTGTCCCTTCTTTGTTTCTCTGGTTCAAATTTTGGGCAAATTAGAACCAGTTTTTCTCTTTTATGACTCAGAAAATAAAACAGTTTTGAGTCATCTTTATTTGGAAAATTTGGTTCAGATTTTGAGTTTGTTTGAACCTTCATTTCTATCCTAATCTATCTACTGATAATCCAATATTGAACAGTTTTGCAAATCGAATTCACTATCCTATCAGTAGAAAAATTTAAAGCTAATTAGTTAAGATTAAACAGTTTGACCAACTAGAAGTGTGTTTTTGAGGAGTGACATTTGAGCTTGCACACTTTCAGATTTGTTTCTCTTTTTTGGCATGGGGATTTGCCTTTCTTGTTTTCATTTCTGGCCTCTTTCCTTTCTTTTCTTTGTTTTTGTATTTTTTGTTTTTTCATAACTTTGAATGAAATGGTGGATGGAATATTCATAATGGAAAAAAGAGAAAAGGCTTCAAAACATAAAATGGATCAAGAGAAGTAATGCTTAAGCATCCTGCCATTGATAGGACCCCCAAACAATTCTGTTCCATCCAGCTCCTGTAAGAAAAATGCATTGTTACCAGCAACTGAATGAATAGAGAAAGGGCCAAGCCATAGGTTGTCAAATTTTCCATGCTTGCCCTTTTCTTCCCTCCTTGAGTCCCACTTTAAAACTTTGTCCCCGATTTTGAAATTGCTGGCCTTTGTTCTTCTATCAAATAGCTTCTTGATACTATCTTGCTTCTGCAATGCTTTGTTATACACCTCCTCCCTAGTTTGCTGAAGATGAATGGTCTGATTTATTCTTTTGGTCATGTCATTTTCTTCATTCTGCAACTCTTGGATCAACTTCATAACCGATACACCAAGGCTGTTAGGAAAAATTACATCTGTACCATACATAAGCTGGAAGGGTGACATACCAATAGATTTTTTCAAAGTCAATCTGTCAGCCCAAAGTGCATGGACCAGCTTTGTGTGCCAAGACTTCTTATTGTCCTCCAACAATTTCTTGATTATGTTCACTAAGCTTTTGTTGGAAGATTCTGCAAGTCCATTACCTTGAGGGTAATAGGCTATGGAATGTCCCAAAGTTATCCGATATCTATGACAGAAGTCAACCATTTTATTTGATCCAAATGTTGCTGCATTATCTGTGATGATATTGGTAGGACAGCCAAATCTGGAGAGGATGTTAGTCTCCATATATTTTATTATAATTGAATCATTGGCCTGCCTACAAGGAATGGCTTCTATCCACTTAGTGAAGTAGTTTGTGGCAGTAAGGATCCACCTATGCTGGGCAGAGGATGGTGGATGGATTTCTCCTATGAAGTCAAGTCCCCACTGTTGAAAGGGAGCTTCAACAGTGATTGGATGCAGAGGAAGGGGTAGTAGTTTTCTTTTTCCCTCAAACAGTTGGCATTTATGGCAGGTAGTGGTCATCTTGTGTACATCAGAAAAAAATATTAGGCCAATCGAAACCAGCCCTCAAAATTTTGTTGGTTGTTGCCTTCCAGTATAAATGACCTCCACACTCTCCTTCGTGGAATTCCTGCTTAACCCTTTCTGCATCAAAATCACGCAAACATTTAAACAATATACCACTTGCATTTTTCCAATAGAGACATTTATCAATAATGCAATAGTTTACAGCCTTCAATTTTAAGAACCTTTCCTTTGTTTTTGATAAACCAGGAGGTGCATTCAAATTAAGCAAAACATAAACAATATCAGCATACCAAGGAGAATTCATAAAATGATCTTCAACAATGGGAGTTGATAATTCTTCTTGGTTATCCAAAGCATTGATCATATTAATATCAAGAACTTCACAATTAGATTCAACCATTAATCTAGCTAGACCTTGGCCTTTGATGAGTTTAGTGGGTTTTATCTCTAAATCATATTCAAGGATAACAACAATCCACTTACCTCTCTTACCATCTGGGTCCTGTGTTAGAATGTCTTTAACAACTGGATTTGGGACAAAGGCAATAGTGTGTGAGTGAAGGATGTATACTTTGAAGTCTTTCAATGCTTTGACCAAAGCAAAAGCCTGTTTTTCCATAATGTTACACTTCAAAGGGGCATCCCTCAATGCCTTACTAAAGAATGCAATAGGCTGCTCTTGTCCTTGTAGGTTTTTCTGTAAAAGGACAGCAGCTATGGTCTGTTCCGATGCAAATGAGAAGATATAAAAATCTTTTGAAAAATCAGGACTTATAAGAACCGGTGTTTTGGTTATTTCTTGTTTCACCAGCTCAAAGGATTTTTTTGCTTCCAAGGTCCATTTTACCCCTTGCTCCTTCTTCAACATATTTTTGATATTCCTAAGGAGCTCAGCTAAGTTGGGGATGAACCTTCTCAAAAAGTTGATCTTCCCAATGAAAGATTGCAACTCCTTGATATTTCGAGGATGAGAGATTTGCAATATGGCCTCAATCCTCTTTGGATCTATCTTTATACCCTCTTCTAAAATAATGTGCCCAAGAAGTTTACCTTCTTGGAGACCAAATAGTGTCTTCTTAGGGTTCAAAGATATCCCAAATTTTCTGCACTTCTCGAAAACTTTCCTCAAATGTTCTAAGTGTTCTTCATATGTTTTTGAAAACACAGTGACATCATCAAGATAGATAATGATGAAGAAGCCCAATTCTTCCAAGAATGCTATGTCCATGGCTCTTTGAAAGGTTGCTCCAGCATTCATTAGACCAAAGGGCATTTTCACATACATGAAGGTGCCCCAGGGTGTAGTAAAGGTTGTCTTTAATTGATCAGCAGGGTAAACCAAGATCTGATTGTACCCCGAATAGCCATCCAGCAAAGAAATTCTTCTAGACCCTACCACCCTTTGTAGAATGTGATCCATCTTTGGTAAAGGGTAGTTGTATTTTAATGAAGCTTTGTTTAAGTCTCTAAAGTCTATACAAAGCCTGATTTCTCCAGTTTTCTTCCCAACAGACACCAGATTAGATACCCATTCAGAATATCTAACAGGGACAATAATACCAGCATCATACATTTTCATGATCTTCTTCTGAACCAACGGCAACTAGACAGGGTTTATTCTGCACAGTTTCTGTTTGAATGGTTTTTGGTTTTCTTTAAGAGGGATTTTGTGCTGTATTATTTCAATGTCATAGGATTTAAGATCTTCGTAACTCCATGCAAAAACATCAGAAAATTCTTTGAACAACTCTATGTATTTGAGTTTAATGTGAGCTGGCAAAGTTTTGGACAGTTTGATCATTTTCGGTTTCTCTTTACTGCCAATATCGCATTCTTCCACTTCAGTCTCTACGGGCTCCAGTTTTGGCTTATTTGCCACATCGTTAAAATCGAACAACTCCTCTAAAGGTGTTAGACCACTCGGCAAACTTTCATCTTCAGAATGCAGAGTTTGTAATTCTTCCGTTTCTAACTCTGCACTCAATTATGTTTTGTTCCTAAGTTTGCTAGACAATAGGTTAACATTGGCAGGTTGAAGAGACGATTCTTCTTCACCAAGAAATTTTTCTTCACTGCAGTCTGTATCATAATCTGAATCTGAACTGTGCAGTTCGAACTCATTTCTGAATTGCATGAAGTCTTCTATTTGTTTGTCATTGTCAAACACCTGCCAATATTTTTTGTTATCAGGCACTGCTGGTCTAAATTTTATCGGAGTTGTGTTGTCTCCAGTCTCATATGGCGTTAGACATGTCCTGGCCGCAAAAGCTAAATTGTGGGCCGCAATGTTTCTTTTCCTTGGGATGAAACTCAGGTTGGACTCCTCAAATGTTTTCAAAAGGTCCATGACATCATTCCGATAGGCTCTAAGTCTGGGATGATTTGCATTATACTCCCCGTTGACTTGCCTAATGATTAACTCAGAATCCCCATACACATTAATTCTTCTGGCTCCTAACTTTTTCAAAAGATGCAAGCCTAAGAGAAGGGATTCATATTCTGCTATGTTATTGGAACACTGAAAGTTTAATTTGGATGAGATGCATTCTGTGTGGTTGTTTTCAGTGTTAGTAATCCAGACACATGCACCAGCGTTATTTCTAGTGCATGACCCATCAAAATACATACTCCACGGAGGACTGATCTTGGTTTCATCACGTTTACTGTCCTTTTCAACTACCTTGCTATCTGATTGTTGTTGAATATCAGCACTTAGTTGAATTTGTTTCAATTCCCCAGGTTTCTTAGTGGGTTGAGGATTGTTTTCTTTGTTGTCAAATTTTATCAGCAATGGACTTATGACTTTTAAATCGAGTCCTGTGTTCTGTTTGCTAATGTTGTCCAAAGTAGCACATTGTTTTGACAGTTCTTTGTTGTGTTTTTCTTCCTCCCTATCAACCATAAACTCTGCTAAGGTTACTTGTTCCTCCAATGATTCTTCATTAAAAAGGATAAATGAATCTAAGTTTGTGCTCACAGAGTATATAGGAGAGTTTTGAGGTCTGTCTTGACTTGTAATGGTGTATTGCATATGAGCTTCCCTGTAAAGTCTTCTAGTTTGATTGAAAACAGGGATAGTTGCATAGGTCATGTCCATTTGCATAGTCCCCTGTAACTTAGCCCCCCAAGATCTTGATAAAAGCATTCCATACTTTGGGGGAACATCAGCCACAACAATATCCATAACAAGGCATTTGGATGGAATCTGGGCTAAGTTAACGCAGAGGTCTTTGATTAGTCCTAAACATTTTACTCTACTCGAGTCAAAGGAGTATAGATCCTTGTAAGGTCTGGTGATTTCAAGACCCAGGCTTTCCATTACAGCTTTTGGCATTAAATTATGGGAAGCACCCGTGTCATGCATAACATTGTGCAAAATTTTGTCATGAATGTTTAAGCTTACATAAAAGGGACGGACAGGACCCTCTTGGAATTTACCTTCAATTTTTGGACCAAAAATAAGCTCTGGTGGGTCATCATTAAGATTGAGTGTATCTTCATTATCTTCTAAGTTCAAAGCCTTCAAAATTTTGGACCTATATACATGTTGGGCAGCTAACTCGGTTAAAGGAACAGGGATTTTAATTTTGGAAATTTCCTGTTCCAGGCTGAAAGGGATTTGACTCTTCAAAGCGCTTATCTCAGCCTTGTTAGCTGTCACTTTATCAGCGACAACAACTTGCTGATTTGTTTTATTTACACCTGACATAATGGTTGTAATAGGAGTACTAGCTGAAGTGTTAGTACTGCTAATGTCTGCACTCTGTTTTTTATCGTTTTGAGTGCCTTTCTCTTTACCTTTATCAGAATTCACAGCCACTATTTTGTCCATTCGTTTAACTGGTTTAGGTTTGGTTGTAGTGTTGTTTTGTGAATATTTGTCAGAGGTCTTGGTGTTGGGAGTTTGTTGACTGGTTTTGCTTCGGAGGTCATATTCTCTTTGAGTTTCTATGATGACATTTTCCATGTTTTGATAATGATTTTCATCATCATCTCTTTTGTCATCATGTGGTGTATATAGACCTTGTTTTTTATCATAATGGATCTCAAAATCATCATCATCAACCTCCAGCATGTTGATAGCACCTTCCTCTGTTATTTTGACTATTTCCTCAACCTCACTTATATAGTTCTAATGAAAGGGAGGAGTGATCTGTTGATCATCTTCCCTAGGTCTGTTTGGAGGTTGGTTCCTTCTAACATTCTGATTCTGGTTTTGGTTTCTGTTTTGAGGAGCAGTTTGATTTTGACTTGCTTGTGCTCTTTTAATTATGCTCATCTCTTTCATCATCTCTTCCATCATCCTTTCCATCTTTGAGTTGGAAGTAGAAGGTGTGGACTCCTCTCTAAAAGATACCCTCTTTTCAGCTCTCATCCTTGCTCTCTTCTCCATCAAGTTTACTTCCACAGAAAGAGCACCCCTTTGCATGTCTTCAAGAGTTGCGAAATCTCTTTCTCTTAGTGAATAGGTCATATCAGCGTCAAAGCCTTCAGGAAACTTGTTTAAAGCTGAACCTTGTGGAGGTTTTAATTCAGGGGAGAGTGCATTGTACACACTGTTAAATCTAGTGCAATAAGCTTGTACACTTTCCCCTGGATTCCTGTGGAGATTGTTATAGTCAGCAAGGACTTGGAGAGGATTCTTCCTCACTTCCCATTTGTTTAAGAATGTTTGATGGAAGCCTTGGAGATCATTTATACTATGGGGGGCTAAGCCTTTAAACCATTTTCTTACTTCTCCCCCTAAGCTTTGAGCAAATAATCTGAATTTGACAGAATCATCATCAATTTCATTTCTTTCAAAGTGGTCATTCATCTTGTCCACATGTTGTGATGTTGTTGTAGTATTGCTAGCATCATATAATGGAATTTTGGATTGATAGTCTTGTGGAAGATTGAGTAATGGTACAGGAAGGACTAAGGGAGCATACCATGCTGCCATGATATGTGGTGGGGGTGGATTTACAAGAGGTGGAGTGGGCTGAAGTGGGGTGGTTTGAACAGTGGATGTAGGGTGAGCAGATGTGGATGGGCCAGGAATAGACTGTTGAGCTGATCTTGGATGAGAGACACCTAGATTGTGAAGGAGATGTAAATCAGGAGGTGTTGTTTCCCTGCTACCAAGATGTTCACTTGTTTCAGGGGATGAAAGTGAAGACTCAGAGTCTATCCGGATTATATCATCAAATGACCTAGTTCTAAACGGGTTTACTAAGTCGGCTTGTGATTGTTGTAGAGCTGAAATATTTTCAGGGACTGAATTAGCTCTCAAGGGTGATCTGAAAACAGTTGATAATTTAATCCTAGGAGACTTCCAAAGGATACTTTCTGGGTCATTGACTATCTCAGGTGGGTTAGGGTTAGGATGGGCTCTAGTGTGAATCTTTCTAGGAGCCACTATGCTGTGTTTTTAGACCCAAATAAACAAGAACAGTTAAACCAGATATGACAATATTTAAGAGGTTAACTAATCTGTTTACACAAATTTAATCCTACAGTTCTCTAGCTGAGTTTTATTGATATTATAATGATAAGGGTTCTTCCCAGTGGAGTCTTAAGGTCTGTTGAGGATTGTGGAGTCGCCAAGTGAAAATTTTTAGCTCTTTTCAGAGGTAAAAGGTTTTATGGTCCACCACCATGTTTATTTAATACCAATCTAAAATGTTTTTGGTTTTTTCTTTGAGTTTTTTTTCAGTCGTGTGGTTGTTAAGAATATGATAACTCTGTTTCAAAACTTAGCTACGGTTATGAGACAAAGGCAGTATACTCCTATGGCTAAGCCAGCTGATTTTCAAAGTTTGATAGGGACTTATGAGAATCCTAGGGTTTGCCTAGATTGTCACTGATTCAAACAAGTTTTTCCATGAATACTATTTCTTGGTAGTGCTTGAAAGGCTGATTTTTACTCACAAGGTTTGTATGGATTTCTAAAGGAAAATAAGATGAAAAACCAACTCAGATTCCCCAGTGGAGTCGCCAGAAATGTTAGGTCTCTGTAATAAGCAAGATTGGCAAAAGTCCGATCACAGAGTTAACATCATTTCAACCGCTTTGGGATTATAGTATCTAGCCCTCCTGAATCCGGAGAGGGATCTCTCCAATATGTACAAAGATGGATATTGTCTTTGAAGTTTGGGGTAATGATATTAGGCTAGTTATAAAGTCCAAGGGTTTTGTTTTGTTTTAGATGGTTGAGCATGATTACTGTTTGAGGTGAAAAGTCCTGAATGCAAAGAGTTTCAAAGGTGAGAAGTTGCAAGAGGGAATAACAGCTATGGCTAAGAGATAGATATAACGCTGGTTTTTAGTCCATTGGGCTATGGAGTCATAACAGGGCTTTAACTGAACAACAACATCAAGAGTGATCCAAGGGGCAAGTCATCTATACCACAAGATTATTGAGATTGGAGTGATGGGATTGAAACAATAAAGTGTTGGAGGGGTGGAAACTGATAATAATTTCTCAGAGGATTTATAGTCAGTCCAAAAAAGAAAAGCCTCTTAAGTAACTATTTAAAACCAACCAAAGAAAGGGCTAACCATAAACTTCTTGGGCGAGTTCTATTAAAGCAGCTTAATTGACAAACAATCCAGTAATCTGCATAATTGCCTTCAGAAAGTATGAAAACACATAAGAGAAACAAAGTGTAACTTAAGATCAGATAAAGTACTTTTAAACCTAGTCTACTTTCAGTCAACACCAAGGGAAAATTTTAGAATCTGCCTTTGGAGAAAAGAATCTAGGAATCAGGGCAAACCATATCTTCTCTAGTCTAACTTTAATAGCAAATAATGGAAATCACATTCAAGAACAATTTTTAAGCAAACAGAAGGACGACGGAACGCCAACATTCCTAACTGTTTGAACTGTATTGAATCATTCTTAAATAAACAAATTTGAAGAAAACATTAAGATAAAGATTTCTCAGCCAGAGAAGGTTACTGATATACAGTTGATCCTAACCCTGTTTAAACTGTTCTTTACATCAGAATGCGAACAATATGGCATACATAGAAGGAAAAATGATTAACAAAGACAGAAGCACTTCACCAGTAATATAGACCAGGATCCCAAGAAACAACTTTTATATTGATGTCAAACTAGTTACATTCTTCAGGTCCAATGTTTTAGTTCAGAAATCATCTTCACTATTAAACCTAACTACTCTAGCACAAACAGAGCTTCAAGGGCCAGTGAACACTATTTACAATAAGGAATTTCGAGCTCAAGTGTATTTCAACGTTCTGCAACCAACAATTTCTCATCTTCTACAGAAGTATTTATAGAAGAATGAGGAGGTGAGATCTGATAAAAGATCTCTTAAGGCAATTAATACAGATTCAAGACTTCTTGGCCTTTTGAGGGGCTCGATGAAGAAGTTTACAAGTGGTTTTC
The DNA here is from genome assembly GCA_034641835.2 of Pinus albicaulis. Classification (NCBI taxonomy): domain Eukaryota; kingdom Viridiplantae; phylum Streptophyta; class Pinopsida; order Pinales; family Pinaceae; genus Pinus; species Pinus albicaulis. The sequence goes on along the minus strand of CM076576.1, from coordinate 500,601,427 downwards.
TGTATTAATTGTTTTACATTTATGAATCAAGCTCGGTGGGAGCTTTATTTGACTTTGAGTCTTTGTGTGTTGTGTGGAGTAACTCCGCAGATATTTCTGCATTAATTTCCTTGCAGAAGTAACTCCCTGGCTGCGCTAGAGGTGAATATTTGATTTTCTTCAATAGCTTCGGCCTCTGTTTTGAAAGGTTTGAGGCAATAGGTGGCTCTGTGGTAGTTGAGGAATCAATTTGCCTCAGATGTGGCAGTGGAGGCTTTCTGTCTGATAAAACACTTTAGGTCTTCTTTAAACTATGTTTTGAGTTGGGGATTAGGTTTTTGATAATTGTCTTAGCCGTAATCCCCGATACTCTGTCTTCAATCCTCATTCTGTTGTGCTCTGTCTTCAAACTTATATTCTTTAACTGTTTTTGAATGAAACAGTGTCTTGTCGATGTGCAGGCCGCACAGGGATCTTTTTAGGTTATCAACGCTTATGAAACATTGATGAATCATGGAATGAAGTCCCGCGAATGGTTCTTTTTAACAGCTCGAAGATGCAGGAAACGTCTTTCCCAACCCTCGAATTTCTTTCATTATACAATGAAAAACCATTTAAACACCTGCAAAACACAAAAACCATTAGGAAATCCTGCGCTTAGGTTAAAACTACTTTGGAGGTTGTGCGGAGGAAGCAGGGTCGTTGGATCATGGAGCGGGGGTGCAGATCGACGGCGGAGATGCAGCGGCGGGATGTAATGGGTAAAACCTTTATAAACCACAAAATATGTCATTCCAAACTTTACAAGGGAAAAAGGCATTTTTTATATGAAAGGCGGGGGTATCATATGTGGGCCCGGCAGGACTGATCGCAAAATCGCAAAAGTGGAAAACGCGATGGCGGATTATGTGATGGAGAGAAAATACGATATTGCGATTATGCGATGGTCGGAAACGGTGATGGATCACAGCGCAAATATTTGCGATCGCGCGATGGCGGATTATGCAATGGAGACTGATCGCAAATCGCAAAAATGGAAAACGCGATGGGCATTTTTAAATGAAAACTGAAATTTGCGGTTTGCGATCTGCACTGGATCGCATTTCAGAAATTTGTGATGAGCGCTTGGTTTTTTATGCATTTTTCATGGTTTTTCAATGGAAATGGGGGTTATGGAAAAGCTAAAGAGTGAGTCTTTTAACTTTGTAAAAGTGTTTTTTCATGAGGGAAAGAGAAGAAATCATGAAAACAAAGGGGATTTTATGGAGGAAAAAGGGAGCAGATGAAGGTTAGTTTTGAGTGGGAGAAGGGTGAAAATGATGGTTCTTCAGCAGTATTTTCTTATGAATTTAGCAGAATTTCAGAGCATGAAATGGAAATAGTAAATGAAGATTTCAGACAGAGGCATGAGGCCTTCAAGGAGTCTTCAAGAGCCAACAATTTTTAGTGATAAAATTTGTTCCTTGGAGGCTCAAAAAAGTCTTAGCCACCTTTTGGTATAACAAAATATTATAGGTGGCTAAAAAATCTGCGGCCAAAATTTGGAGCCTTGAGGTGTCTTTCCTCAATTTTGGTGCCTGGTGCTTCCCTTTAGCCTCTTTGAGTTTTTCCTGAGCAGCCTTCAATTTCCACCGGGAAAACTGATTGAGATTTTTATAATGCCCGGTCATCATCCGTTGAAGGTCCAAGTCCCTATTTGCCTTCGCTAATTTCTTCTCCAAGTGATCATTCACTCTCTCAAGCCATGCTTCCCGATTGTTCTCTATCTCTTGTTCAAACAATGTAGTGAGAGGGGTAGATTGGAGAAGGGCATCTTCTTCTTATTTTTGTTTCTCAAGGGCCTTTTTGAGCCCGATGGTTCTTGGCCTCTTTCACCTGGGCTGATATTCGCCTTCGCTTTCATCAAACTCACCCATGAGTTCTTCCAATCTCACTTGTGCTTTGGAGGCTTCCTTTTTGTATTTGATCACCCGTGTCTCATATATAGCGATATGGACACTCATCTGCTTGTTTTGAACTTGAAAAAAGTGATTGAAGTTCATAGCCCTATCAAGATTAGTCCTCAAAGCATCAATTTGGTTTTCTCTATGGATCAAGAGATTTTCCAGGATCCGGGCTTCATTATCCCTATCATCACTTTGGATTTGGATGATGTTGAATTCCCTTTCTTGTTCATGTTTGCCTTCTTCTTTCTCCTTTCCTTCTCTTTGGGTGGCTCTTTTAGTCTTCCTCCTCTTGGGAAATTCGACAATGGGCTTCTTGGGAAATTTTCCCTTGATTTGGAGGGCCCTAGTCGCATTTTGAGTTATAAATCTAGGCACCCTTTTCCTTGATGTCCAGGGCTTGGCCACTTTCGGAGAAGAGAGCATGGCCCCTTGCCCAGGAGAGGTAGCTAGCACATGCTCCATTGGTTCTTTACCCTTGTCACTTTTCTCATCATTCTTGCCATTGTCTTGGATTTCTTCATGGATGCCTTGACTGTCCTTGTGCAATTCTATTTTAGGGCTATCCTCCTCACTATGTTGCACCTCTTTATCATGCTGCCCTTCTTCTTCATGAGGTTGTTGTTCCTTTTTATGAGGTTGTCGTTCCTTTTTATGAGGTTTTTGTTCATCATCCTGTAGCTGCCTCTGTTCATCATCTACATAAGACTTCTCATATTTTTCATGAGGCTGCCTCTGTTCATCATGAGACCGCTCACTGTGCTGCACATCTTTGTGTTGCTGCTCTTCATCATCTTTAGAAGTCTACTGTTCTTCCTCACTGTGATGCTGCTCATCATCATGCCCTTCTTCCCCTTGCTGTTCTGCCTCACTGTGATGCTGATCATCATCATGTTACTCATCATCATGCCCTTCTTCCCCTTGCTGTTCTGCCTCACTATGATGCTGCTCATCATCACTTTCCTCTTCATCCCCTAGCTGCCTTGTTTCATCATGTTGCTGCTCATCATCACTTTCCTCTTCTTGCTCATGCTCTTCTTCCTCATCATGCTCTTTTGTTTGTTCTATGGTAAACGTGAGCTTGTTGGGAATAGGTTTGCTAGAAGAAGGCGAACGATGGTGAGTAGGAGGTGTAGGAGATGTATGAACTGGAGGGACAATGGAGAAATCTGGATGGGTGATGAAAGTGTCCCAAGAGACCTCCCTCTTCTCATGCTGATGAAGAATGATGACTTTGATGAGGGAGTGATGGAAGAGGCAGGTTTTCTACTGTGAAGGAGGCTTTTTCTGAACAGTGGAGGCCATTTTCTCAATGCTTCTATGTAGGAAGAAAGGGAGATTTAGCAATTTGGCCCTCGTGAAATCCATGAGCAATCGAATGTCATAGGCATAAACTCGAGAGAATCTTCCCTCACAAGTGAAGTATTTCATGACGATCTTCATGAGGGGGGCGTAGCTAGTCAAAAGATACGAGAAGGGGAAAATGGATGGACATGAATCTCTGTGCTCAGGATTCAGAAAGGGCTTGTATTCCTTTGAGTCCAGGTGGCTTTTTTTAAACCACTTCTCCCCGATATAAGAGATTTTAGTGGCCTTGGAGATGGACCTTGGAGAGAATTTGAAATCTAGGCCTACCAGCTGAAAATGCTTCTCTTGAAACCTCAAAGAACAAAGGTGTGTTAAAGGGGACAAGCTCTTCACCTCTTGCACTCTTTGGCAAAAATCTAGACACCCAAACTCATGGAAATTAAACAAGACTGATGGATGGGCATTCACTTCTTCAGTGGAAACAGGCTCAAATCTCTTGTGCAGGCCACTCCTACTATCTTGCTTGGGATGCATCTTGTTTTAAATGTTCTCTGCAACACCAAGCTATCTCAAATGGCCTTTGCAATGTTTTTTCTCAAGCACACCTATGTCCTCCTTGTTAGTCACTGTTTGACCAAGGAAAATTACTTCAAATGCTGTATGAAATATTCTTCCAACACCAACCTTGTGCTCCTTGTAAATCACTGTTTTGTCTTATCACAGTTAGGACATCTTCAACAATTTTTAAAAAATCCTCTAACACTGTGCTTTTTGTCCAGTCACTAGGATATGTTTCGTTACTCTGTTTTGAAAATAGTTTAGGCATTTTTAAACCAATATCAACACACCACTTTCACTATATTAAAATTGGGCAATCATAGCAACCACAACCTTGGATTTTTATCAAAACACCCAACCGTCCTTATCACTGTTTTTCCCTTGGATAAAAACACTCTATCACCCGCTTCATATTTTCAAAAAACTAGCAAGGAGAAAATGAAGAATACCTTGCAAACTTTCATGGGATTTCCTTGATCATTTGGAAGCTTTCAGGGCTTCTTTGAAGGTGAAAAAGAGGCGCGGCACTTTCAGATGGCAGAGTGCCACGCTATGTGAGGAGTCGGGTCGGTGATCGGGCGAAGGTGAGTGGCGCTATAGGCACACCGCTACAGGCACGCCTCGCAGTAGTGCAACCTCCATGTATTTTTTCTCCTGAACGCACCGCACGCTTTTCTGGCCGCGCCGCATGGACTTAAGAGCTTCAAACTTTGCAAATTTTCGCTTGAATTTCTCATTCTCTTCAGTGGATGGCTAGGAGTGATGTTTGTGAATTTTTTTGAAACTTGCAAATGAGTTTGCAATGGTCTCCTATCTTTTTAAAGTCAAAAAAGCTAAATATCCTTTCAAATGCTTTATGAGGGTTTTGAAGCTTTCCTGTAAAAGGTATTGGTTTCAAAACAAAACATGAAGCATTGTTTTGTGATTTCATCATTTTTAAAACCTATAAAGACTCTTTTTTGAACTAATCCTTTGACAAGATGCTGAGGTTGACCTTTGAAAAGGTAACATAGTGATGGTTATTGTTTGAGTAAAAAGGGCTTTTTCAGGAGCTACAAATATCCTCTACTGCCTTTTCACTCTTCTTCATTAAAGAATAATCTCTGCCACTGCTGACCTTTTTAATGACCTTTTTAAAGGAAAACTCTGCTCAAAAAACATACCAATGATTTGTGAGGCATCTTTTGCCATTCTTGCAAGGAGATAACTCATCATTTTAAAACTTAATTTGATAGTTTCTTCTCCTGATGTTTTGAAAGTGATCATGCCCACTGTGAAGCTGATTGAACTGGAAAGTGCTGCTTTGAGCCTTTCTTTTGATTGTGGGTGAAGAACTTCATTTGTACACTCCAGATCTTACCCATACCTATTAATCAAGGAAAAATGCCTCTAAATACCCTTAGGGCTTCACATATCCATAAAGGGGCTTTTGACTGTGATAGTGGCATGTTTTCTCTGTTTTGAGTGTTGTCCGTTATTTTAAAGCACTTGTCATATCCTTTTTCACACCTCCTATCTCTGTGTTGTTAATTTGCAAAGTCCCCTTGGGAAAACAAAGCTTAGGTTACCTCCTTGTCACTTTTGATAATTTTTTTGAAAAATATCTTCATGAATAGGAAGAGCAAAACCTTTTTGAATATCAACATAATTTTTGGGCCTCTGTTAAACCCAACTAATTTCAACAACTTTCAACTCTGTTTTTTAAAGGAACAATGACTAGATGTCATGCTCGTTTATCAAGGAGAGGGAACTTTGGAAACCCTTAATGAAATTACATACCTCAGCAAGGTTTGTTCATTTTGGCTCCAGACTACTTTTGAAAGAAATCACTGATAGGAGATAAGTCAGCATCTTTGATCATTATAGTACCCCTGCTTTCTCTTTTTTTTTAGCACCATTTCTCTATCCATAAGCCTTTAATTTTCTCCCACTACTCTCGAAATTTTCCTTTCAGTCAGTGAAAACCCTAAAATCAATCTATATCCCTGGCCCTCTGCTTATAGATGAAGGAGGCCTTTATCACAGTGCCAAACCCTCTGCTTGTAAAATGAAGGAGGTTTTCTTAGTATTTGAACCCTCTGCTCATGTATAGAGGAGGTTTTCTCAGTGATGCCATTTCATCAACTTTTAAATAGTGATATCTTTCCTTTCATTGCCTATTCATGCTTGAGCAAATGAAGATGAAAAATTGACAATAAGTCATGATGGGTATTTCTTTGATACATGTAATGTTTCTTTCCAAATACCTTTGCACCTCTTTAGACATCACAAGAAATTTGGCTAGTATCTGCAAAGCATTTCTTGTCATTTATAATTCACTAACCTTTAACTGTGATTGCAGGAGCTTAATGAAATAACTCTCTGCCCTGTAGCTGCATCCCAGGCTCAAAACCACATGAGAAGTAGCTGTCTTCTCATGTTGAGTTTAATGTTGTCTTCTAGAATACTGGTACACTTCTGCTCTTGAAAGATCCATTGAAACACTGTAAAACCACCTAATATCTGTTTTACCTATGGCATATGTATTGCTAAGACTTCACGGCTTGTTAGTGGCACGACTTAAGGGTGTAACAAACTTTATTTGTAGAATAGGAAGATCTGTTAGGACTGGTTGATAATAGATAGAGGTTCTTTAGCTTCAGGATAGTTTTCCAAGGGAGAAATGCCTAAAGTGCCACTACCTAACTTAGGGGAGACTTCTTGGACAGATTTGGATTGTTCTCTTTGGAGCTGATGGACAAGCTAGTATGGATGAGGCTAGATAGGGCTTGGTAATGAGATTTTATCTCGTCATGGGCTCATTGAAAAGCTTAGGAGGGCGAAAAATGTTTATGGGTGTTTTCCAGCTAGCAAATTTGAGAAATTTGAGATCAGCTGCTAGAAAACTTAGTTAGGAATCTAGTCATCAACAATAGCTGAAAAATATTGATGACTAACAGTGGCTCCATTTGCGGAGGGCAGCTCCTTTTCAGGAGGTTTCCAGAATTGCATATCTTTGGCTTATGATGACCAGTGCCTAATCCGTTGGCTCAAATTTCATTCTTCCTTGATGTTATTTCTGAGAATTGATAGCATGATTAGCATCAATGATACTTATACCTACCCCACTATATTTCCTATTATTTTTTCTTCCTTTGGGTGCATTTGGACTAGCAACCCTTTGACAATCTTTTTTTTTTTGAAAAATGAACCTATCTTGTTCTACACTTATATTTGCTGGGAGTTCAGATTAAGCTGATGAACTCCTTTGTTTCTCTACCTATGCTAGATCGAATGTCAAGGTTAAACTATTTGACAGGATTTTATTCTCTAATCTAAAACATGAAATTGAAAAATGACCAAATCAGGATTAGACAGACTGATTTGTCATGTACTTGTCGAATGAAAGAAAAGCTACACACAAATATTATTTTGCGTAAAATGAAATCTAGAAAATCAAGGCTAGGATACATAATTTGTTTTCATCCCTGTTTTCCTCTTTGGTTCTATTTTGAGCATGTGGAACCAATATCTTTTCCTAATCTACTCTCTTTGATAAGTCAAGCTTACAGAATGTTGACCATCTTTTCCACTCGCTAACTTATCAGCAAATAAATTTAAAACATGCTCAGTTATGATTAGGCTAGATAACTGAACAAGACATTTGAGCACTAGTAGCGGCATTTAGACTTGCGTGCTTTCCGAATGACTATTTTTTGAACATGGGGCCTTCTTTCTATTTTTCAAACCGCCCTCTTTTTCTAGTTTTCTATTGTTTTTTGAATTTTCTGTTTTTAATCTATTTTTCAAACAATGGTATATACAATGATTGAAAATGTTTTGACTCAGAAATCTTGGAAATGGCGAAACTTAAGCATCTTATCCTCATAAGGATCTCCTACCATTCTTGGTCCACTCAGCTCTTGGAAAGAAAAATTTGGAAAATTTTCTCTTTCAAGCATGACAGAAGGATTCATGCATGAATCTCTGAAAAACCCTGTATCCTCCCACTATACCTCTTTATACCTCTGATTTCCACTTCTTCTTTTGCTGTACATCTTTTTGAAATAGTGCAGATATTCTTTGTCATTTTTGAAGTATATGATGACATCATCAAGGTATGTAAAAATGTAGAAATTCAGAACTGGAAACATGGCTTTTAGGAGCATATTTTTTATATTTGGTGGTTTTGAAATTCTGGGTTTGAAATTGGAACTTATTCCAGCATACTGGAAAAATTCTTTGAGCTGTCTGTTTTGCAAAGGAATCATTTGGCTATAACCTGAAACATCATCTTGCAAAGACATATGATTAAAAGCACTTATCATCGGTATATCATGGTCTTGGGAAGGAAGGATAAAATTTATGTCACAAGGGCATGTACTAGTGCTTTTAAAATCAAAACAGATCCTATGACCAACTATTTTATCTTTGATTATTACTTCTTGGTTTATATTTTTGTATTTTCTTTTATCAAAGTTGTTTCTTGGAGTGATGGTAGTGGCATAGTGTTTCTCACTGTTTTCTCTGTATGAAGTAGTGTTTTGAATAAGATTGCCAATTCTAGCAGTTCTAAGTCTTCGGTGGAGTGACAGAATGTTAGCCAGTTCAAGTAACTCTGGTATATTTGGATTGCAGTCATCATCTCCTCTCATAAGAAGTTTATCAGGCATTTTTTTTGGATTTTGAGCTGTTATGGCTATAGTCAAGGTTTCATTTGAAACAGTAGAGTTATGTAAAGGTAAATCCTTAAGGTATGGCAAGAACATTAATCTTCCCTGCCCCTGAGTTCCAAAGAGGTTTGTGATATGTAAGTCTTCTAATGTCTTTGTTCTGAAAAAGTTTCCTGATGTTACTGCTGATGTTTGCCTAAGGTTTGAGAAATTTTATTGATAATACATAAAGGTTTGTGCTTCTTTCTCTATCCCTGCTTCAAAAGGAACAAACTCTCTTTCCTCAAGGCATAGTTGTTCACGATCATGATAAGTTTGAGTGTCTAGTTCATCATAGAGAAATTGGGGCAGCTGATGTGGTGGGTGTAAGTTTGTTTCAAATCCTTCTGATTGTTCTTGAATGTCCTCATCAGTGTGTAAAATGAAAGAGTTCATATCAAAATGCAAGGAGTACATTGGGATGTTATCTGGCCTTTCTTGGCTACTGATCATATATTTCATGTGTGACTCCCGATAGAGTATTCTAGTTTGGTCAAACACATGAATAGTTGCATAGGACATATCAAGTTGAATATTTCCTTGAAGCTTAGCTCCCCAAGATCTGGATAAAAGAATTCCATACTTGGGAGGGATGTCTGCTACTACTATATCCATGATCAGATGTTTTGCAGGTACTTTGGCCAAACTGAAACAAAGATCTTTGATCAAGCCTAGACATTTGACTCTACTTGAATCAAATGAATATAAATATTTGTATGGTCTTGTGATTTCTAGGCCTAATATTTCCATTAAAACCTTTGGCATGAGATTATGCAAGGCTCCGAAGTCTAGCATGGCATTGTGAAGGATTTGGTCATGGATATTTAGACTGATGTAGAAGGGAAGAGTGGTTCCTTCTTAGAATTTCCCTTCTATTTTTGGACCAAACAACACTTCGAGAGTGTCATCAGCTAGATTAAGGGTGTTTGCATCATTTCCTATATTCAAGACCTTTAACACTTGGGATTTATAAGAGCATTGGGCGATAAGTTCAGTGAGAGGCATGGTAATCTTTATTTTGGCAATTTCTCCCTCAAAACTGAAAGGTGCTTGTAGTTTAGACAGGTTTTCTTCAGTTTTTTCAACCATGACTTTCTCTAAGTTCTGAGCTTGCTGACTTTGTTTCGGGATTTTGTTTAACACAACCATGTCAGGAATATTTGTGGAAGTACTAGGAGTATCTCAGCCAAGACTTGTTTGAATAGCTTTATCTTTGTTTTGGTCAGTTTTCTAGACCATGATATTGTTGTTGTCCACTTCTTTTTTAAGGATGGTATCAGGGGTTCTAACAGTGTCTGAGCTACCTTTCTTGGAGTTGTCTTGGTTTTTTCTGCTTCTAAGGTCATACTGCCTATGAGCTTCTACTATGGCATTCTGAAAATATATGGCAGGATCCTCAGGATCTTCATAGTTCGTTTCATCCTGATTTGGAGAGAAGAATGCTTGTTCTTCTTCTGTGAGGTAAACCTCACTCTCGTTATCAGACCCTATGAGGTTCAAATGATTTTCATCAATGGGTTTTGTATCCCTATCATCTTCTTCCACATAATTTTCATTAAATGGTGGCCTAATTTGTTGGTCATTTTCTCTTGGTTTGTATTGAGGTTTTTCCCTCCTAAAATTTTGGTTCCAGTTTATGTTTGGAGGGTTTGGCTAGTTGTCCCTAAGAGGGATATTTTCACTTATCTTTTCCCACATTTTGGCCATGGAACTAACCAAGTCATCTATTCTAGGATCTAAGGAAGGGGCTGAAGTGGAGAACTCATCCTGGTATGTGAATTTGCTTTATGATCTAGTCCTAGCTCTTTTTTCTACTAAGTTGGCTTCTGCACTTATGGCCACTTTTTTCATTTCCTCTAAGGTAGGGGGTCCTTGCCTCTTAGTTTATAATTCATGTCTGGGTCAAAGCTTTCATGGAAATTTGCCAAGGCTGAGCCAAGAGGAGGTTTGAAGTGAGGTGGGAGGGCGTTATACACACTGTTGAACCTAGTGCAGTATCCTTGGACACTTTCCCCATTTTCCTGTTTTAGATTGTTATACTCTGACAGGATTTGAATGGGGTTCTTTCAGATTTCCCACTTGTTTATGAAGGTTTGGTAGAGTTATGGGAGATTGTGGATGATATTTGGAGTTAATCTCTTAAACCATTTTTTGGGTTCTCCGCCCAGGCTTTGGGCGAACATCCTCATTCTAATGGTCTCACCTCCTATTTCCATGTATTCAAAGGCATCGCTAATCCTATCTACATGTTGTTGAGCTATGGTAGTCTCAACTCTGGTAAGGTTTGGGATTTTGGATTGACAGTCATTTTGTAAGGGAGGCAAAGGCTGTGGCAACACCAAGGGTGCATACCAGGCTGCCATGATGAGAGCTAATGGATGATGTACAAAATGAGGGCTTGTGGGATGAGATGAGGTGGTTTGAACAGTAGTGGTTTGGATGGGTGTGGCAGATGTACTTGGACTAGTGATCTAATTTTGAGCAGATCTGGGATGGTAGGAGCCAAAGTGATGGAGAAGCTGAAATTCCAGAGGTGTAGTAGGCAAGGCTTCTCTACTAGGACTCTGTGGCAGATCTAGGGGCTCAAGATCATCAAAGTCTATCTTACTTTGTGACTTGCTTCTAAAAAGGGTTTTTGCTGATTTTAAGTCAAAGGGGGAATCCTTCAAGGCTGTGAGGTGTTCAGGTACTAATATTTCTTTATGGATGGACCTATCGGTAGCTAAATTTCCAATTTCAGAAGCTTGCCACAAAATCTTCTCTGGGTCATCTACTATGATAGGGGGATTTGGGTCTGGATGGGATCTAGTGTTGATTCTTCGTGAAGCCAAATTTCAAATCTAGAGTTTAGAGAGGATGGTATTTGTGATTGTTTCAGATGGATGGCCTCTCTAAGGGTTTATTAATTGTGAAGGATGGTCAAAACAAAAAGGTGGAGTAGTGGAGTTGCCAGGTGGATTTCTATGAGAACTATGGTCCACCACCAACACTATCAAATATGCTTTCGAAAAAAAGTTTTAAAGAAAACTTTGAGATGAAAACTTGCAAAGAAGAGTGATTCACTTGGTTTCAACAGTTTGCTAGGCTGTATGGACAAGCTAATGGTTCTTTTTGCAAGGTTACTTCTGTTTATCTCCCATGTTTAGGTGAAGTCTTCCGAATCGCTAATTTATACTTATTTTTTCATTGATTAGAGAGTTTGCACCCTAAGTTTTAAGTTTTGGAAAGGATGAGTTAACAGAAAGGTATGTTTTATGATTTTTTTGGTTTTTTATGGAGTTTTTTGGCCTACTGGAGGCTAGTGGAGTTGCCAGGTGGAACCTGGTTGTTTTTGTAAAGATGTAGCTATGGTCCACCACCACTAACTAGGGAAAAACCAATCTAGGAATTTTTTGGGGTTTTTTGAGTTTTATGTGCAGCCTATGGTTTATTAAAGTATTCTAAACCTGTTTCATCACTTTTCTAGGGTGGTGAGAATAAAAAGAGTTTACTCTAAATGATTATATGGACTGCTTGCATGTTTAAATGTTTAAATACTAATGAATCTACAAGAGTTTGCTAGATTTTTATGTACTCAGTTAGTCCCACTGTGATCGCCATTATGTTAGTGAGCGGTGGGATAAGTCAATCAGATAGTATTCTTAAGGATTTTGGAATGTTTAGGGAATCTAAATTTGTTTATCACTCAGAGTCCCACCGTGATCGCCATTATGTTAGGGTCCCGTGATTTGGCTGATTGGCAAGCCAAATGATAGTGTAACATCAAACCAGTCTTTGGAGCCCAAGAACCTAGCCTTCCTGGACTCAGAGAGGGCTCTCTCTATCTGTGTAAGGGATATATATGTGTTTGCTTATTGTGTTCTAATTTTAGGCTAGTTATGAAGTAGGTTTTTGGTTTTGGTTTTAAGGTTGTGAGGGATGAACTGATCAAAGACATAAGATAGGTAAAAAGATGTCAGATCAACTAGGCTATGGGGTCAAAGAGGTCAAGAAAGATTTCAGATGGTGATACAAGGTTGTTGAAGGGCCGATTTGATTCGAGGTAAAATGGATCTTTGGGAAAAATGGAGTGAGATGTACATTAAATTTGTGAATAACAAAGGATTTCAAGCATAAATATTTTAGTAGCTGAGATAAACATGGTAGGGAAAACCATTAATCATGAGAAATGTAACTATAAGCTAATCCATGCATAGAAATAAACATTCAAGCCATGCATAGAGATATATAACTCTCTAACTTTAGGAAATGGCTATTAGACTTTGGGGAAATACATTTAAGACAGATAAACAACTCAAATAACTATGTCAGAATGCCTAAACATAGTACTTCAAGCTATTGGGCACTTTGAAAAAAAGATTGCATAGTTTTAGGCAAAGGGCAAGATCAGTACAAGACCTCCTTGGTTCAACAAATGACAATCTAATCAATCAAAGAGAGGTTTCATAGGTGGAGCTATGGCTAGCCATGAGTAAGCAAGGCGTACCGTAAATCATAATTAGCATGCATAAAACCACTAATAAAACAAGCAAACAATATTCTTTAGTTATTAAAGAGCAATCAAGCATTCTTTAATATGACTAAGAATGAAGAAAACACGGAAACTATAAAGAAACATGAAATTTGAGGTGCCTCCAAGGCCATGTCTCAAATTTTTTCTCTATTGTCTTATAGCAAGCAAGAACATGGATTTATGAATGAAAAATAGGAAACAAAATAGAGAGAGAGACACTATACCATTCTACCAAGTCATGGAATCCAACAACAATCCTCTTTCATCATCTAAGAACATCTAAGAAACTGTCCAAAAGCATGAGAAAAGTATTTCTTCCAAAGCTTATATGACCATATATTGCTTCTATTCATTAAGTTCAGCCTTTTTTACAATGAAAGCCTTTGGAATATATAGGAAAAAGTGAGGAAAACCTCTTATTTCAACTTGCAATCTCATTGGCCTACCAAAATATCTGATTTTGTCCTTGAGGCTTTGCAAAGCCCAAGGCACAAAATATCTAATAAAATATCTCAAAAATGCTAAAAAATGGAAATATATTGAGTTTTCATAACTTACAATGTAAAAAAATAGCTAAATGCACATGAAGAAAAGTCACTTTTGAAAGGTTCAATTTTTACAAAAATACTCAAAAAATACATCAGCAAAAGGTCCCCTAACTTGCCGGAAACTTTTGGAGGTCTTCCCGATGTTGAAACAAGGCCCATGATGGCTCGTTGGAAATATATAAGTGTCGAATTTCCAAAAATGCTTATTTTTCTCCCAAATGACCACTAGAAGTCCTCCAAAAACATACTTGATTGTAAAAAACCAAAAAATAGGCCTTGCTGATAAACGGGGCAAAGTGTAGAAAAAGCGATTGTTTTTCGCCATTTTGGGGGAGAAAATGATCTTCAATTTTTCTGAAAATGGCTGAGTATGTGCCCCTGAAATTATGGCATACAATGATACCATTTTCATCCTTTGAGGATGCCCCAAACTGAAATGGCAATGCCCATGAGTTTTGGCCAAAAACCCAAAAACGACAAGAAACCAAAATTTGTCGAATTTCGCCCAAACCTAGCGAGCATTACCCTCAAGGGTTTTCAGAAACATGTTGTGAATCTGAGGCCAAAATTTGGAGCCTTGAGGTTTCTTTCCTCAATTTTGGTGCCTGGCACTTCCCTTTAGCCTCCTTGATTTTTTCCTGAGCAGCCTTCAATTTCCGCTAGGCAAACTGATTGAGCTTTTTATAATGCCCGGTCATCCTTCGTTGAAGGTCCAAGTCCCTATTTTCCTTCGCCAATTTCTTCTCCAAGTGATCATTCACTCTCTCAAGCCATGCTTCCCTATTTTTCTCTATCTCTTGTTCGAATAGTGTAGTGAGAGGGGTAGATTGGAGATGGGCATCTTCTTCTTCTTCTTTTTTCTCAAGGGCATTTTTTAACCCCATGGTTCTTGGCCTCTTTCCCCTGGGATGATCTTCGCCTTCACTTTCATAGAACTCACCCATGAGTTCTTCCAATCTCGCTTGTGCTTTGGAGGCCTCCTTTTTTTATTTGATGGCCCGTGTCTCATATACAACCATATGGACAATCATCTTCTTGTTTTGAACTTGCAAAAAGTGATTGAAGTTCCTAGCCCTATCAAGATCAGTCCTGAAAGCATCAATTTGGTTTTCTCTATGGATTAAGAGATTTTATAGGATCCGGGCTTCATTATTACTATCATCACTTTGGATTTGGATGATGTCGAATTCCCTTTCCTGTTCATGACTGCCTTCTTCTTTCTCCTTTCCTTTTCTTTGGGTGGCTTTTTTAGTCCTCCTCCTCTTGGGAAATTCGATAATGGGCTTCTTGGGCAATTTTCCCTTGCTTCGGAGGGCCCTAGTCGCATTTGCAGTTACAACTCTAGGCACCCTTTTCCTTGATTTCCGGGGCTTGGCCACTTTGAGGGAAGAGAGCATGGCCCCTTGCCTAGGATAGGCAACTAGCACATGCTCCATTGGCTCTTTACCCTTGTCACTTTGCTCATCATTCTTGCCACTATCTTGGATTTCTTCATGGATGCTGTTGTACATATTTACCCCTGCACGTAAATTTCTAATCTGCCACCTTTGAATATCCTTCAGACCTCTACCATGACATAAAATCCTCACGCTCCCGTTTGATATTATTGTCTCTGCCCAAAAAATCCGCTCTACAAAGGTCAAAAACCCGAATTTAAATGTATCGGGCCCCCGTTCTAAGAGTTTAGCCCTTCCCGCTCTGACTTCCACATGACCTGAGCCCAAGAACCACAGGCCAAAAGAAAGGAGGCTTATCGTTCACATTTCGGGCATGACAGCCACTGTCCGATCAAGCAAAATCAATGGAGCGGTGACCGTTTCATATGGAGGGCCCCGCGCGTGGGAAACCGGCGGTATCACCCCGCACCACCTTCATCGAAGTGGCGGTATTAACCGAGGGGGCAGCGATTCCATTTAAAAGTTGCCACGTGTCTTTGGTACGGACACTAAAACCGCTTTTCCCCGCGCGTTAAGGTCTGTACAATCGCCGGGCAGCGGAATTAGTTTGAGCCATTGGATCTACCGATCCTGATCCGACGGCGGATATTCTCTGGAGTTACTCGCCCATTATTTCGTCTCCGCCGTGTCCTGTGGCCCTACCATCGTGTCGTTCCCGTCCATTTCTAGCTGTTGATCCGTATTTGCAATCCGATGGTCTAGAGTTTGGTCTCCCCACCTGTTGACTCCACCACGTTGCTTTTCCACCTGTTTCCCCCGTTGGTACACGTGTTTTGCTCCCGTGCGTTCATAATACTCCCTCCCCAATATATATATATATATATATATATATATAGGTGTGTGTTTACGTGTTTGTATTTGTATTTGTTGTCATTCTCTCCGTCCAGACTGTGTTACGTGAAAAGATCCGCACTTTTCCTATTTTTCCAAAACCTCCATTGTTTTCCTTCCACCACCCTGCGTATTTCTCCCAGTCGACCATGTATCCATCGTCGCCGCCTCCATCTGTGTCAGTCTTCTCTAATATTTGGTGAGTTTTTCAGGTTTCAAGATATCAAAAGGACGTTTTAATTCGCTGCCGCCGTTGCAAAGGTTTAAAGCCCATAAAAGAACACATTCTGTTGGTGAAATTTAAAGAAGGGGCCGAGGGTAGACGTGAGAAATGACCACCATTAAAGAAGACAAAGACATGAATCTACAAAACCCTCCAGAGAAAATCAAAGCGCGCTTTGTCCCGCATTAAAGGTCTATGATTTGAATTCAAAGATAAAGGTTGATAGTACAGTACAGAATTGCAGATAACCTCAGGGTTCTTACGGCAGCAGATCTTACTCTCAACAGAAGGCAAAACACTCTATATATTTTATTATTTGTGTCATGTTTATAAGGAGATTTTTCTCCTCAGCATTTATTTCAGGAGATGATTTTTAAAATACATTTATTTATGGTTAGTCATTCACAGTGTGGGCGCGAATTCTTTCCGCCATTTTACTCAAAATAAGTCATTAAATGTATTTCATCTACCTCCTTCTCTAGAATTCTCCATCTCCTCTATAAATACGGAGAAATAAGACATTTTTAAGGTTCCAGATTTCTATCAGCAAGCTGTGCAGCGAAAAGCCTTTGTATACATTCTGTAATATTTATGTATGAAGGTTCAAAGCCCGTAGGGTCTCAGTGAGGAGGAGTTATAACTATAATGAGGATTCTGGTCTTTGGTATCTCACAGTATGTAATTTCTCTCATGTGTTAATACAATATCTCATTCCATGCTATTTATCTTATTGTATCATGTTCTGGAATGCGAGTGGCTCACTAGTTTGCAGTAAGGATTCATCCTTGTTGGTGCCCTTTCTGGAACTAGTCAAGCGCTTTAAATAGGCCTAGTCATGATATATTGTCCCATGTTCACTTCACCCATATTTTCTGCTATATTAGTTGCTTGAGGAGGGTGCTTTTAAAACGCCATTTTCATATAAGGATTCGTAAATTGGTGCGCCCTTATATGGTTCTGTTGTGTATCTGGGTATCAGTCTCATGTCAGCTAATATCTTCTTATGTTTCCTCACTGCACTCACTTCCTGATATTTGATTTCTGTGATATATTATTTGAACTAGCCCTCTTTATAGTAAGCTGTCTCTTAACTGTCTGATGCCTTTGTATTGGAGTTTTGCATGATGTCCCTACATTATTCTTATCTTTGTGTCAGCTTCTGAGAGAGTCTAGTCCCATTCAAAACTTATTTCCTTGTTCAAGCAAGAGATAGTAAGTGAACTCTTTGGACTGACAACCCAAGCTATATAATGAGTTCCTTGCTATATTAAGATGTCCTAGGCACTGGTCTATGGCAACTCTAGACTGTCTCTAGGAGGGTGACAAAATCATCCACAACATATTTCTGGCACCGTTGCCGGGGAGCGAATTCAAGAATATTAGTTTCCCTGGGTTTGACATCTCATATTCACTCTCTAATCAGGTGAGCACAGAGAGTTGAAGAGTTGCAGATTTCTCACCTTGGCGACTCCACTGGTCTTTATTTGATAAGTCTTATTCGTAGTCCTGGCTTCTCGAAAGCCCCATTTGAGGTCAGATACATCTCAACAGAAAGCACCTTACGTTTCTGACCCAGAGAAGATCATTCATAAAAGAGTTTGGAAAGAGAAGAAGTCAGCTCGTGCTGAAAACCCTGAATATTCTGTTGAAGATTATCCGCCCTCTTCTTCTCAAGAAGTTAGAACAGAAAATCTCGAATATCTTCTAGAAACTCCACGTAGGGAAAGGGCCTGGATTGAAGAAGTTTCTCATCCTATCCCCGAGGCTGAGGAAGTGAAAGAGGTCACAGAAGTCGCTGATGTTAACCGTGAGTTATTCCCATCTACGCTTCAGGCTTCTGTGCAATATATTCCCATTTTTATTCATACTCCACTTCCTCCTGCTCCTCTCCCTTCATCTGTATCTCAAGTTATTGTGCAACCCCCACCCCCTCCAATGGCTAATGTCCCCGCTTTCCTATTAAATAAATATGCCCCTATAGCCTTGCCTCAAGTGCTGAATGATATGCCACAGGATTAATTGAAGATTCTGCCAAGATTTAATGGTGAAAATGAAGTTGATGCTCAGAAGCACCTCGAGACCTTCTGCTCTTTCGCAGAAAATTTAAATGTTGAACATCTTGACGTGGTCTTGAGATTATTTGTGCAGTCTTTGGAGGGTGAAGCCAGGAAATGGTTTAAGACCTTGGAAAATCGTTCAATAACCACTTGGGATGTTATGGAGAGTACTTTTCTCAGAAAATGGGGGGAAAAGAAAGATTATGGAATGTGCCTTACTGAATTTAATACTTTAAAGAAGAAACAAAACGAAGGGGTATCAGAGTTCATCAAAAGATTTAACAAGTTATATCTGAGCCTGCCTCCTGAAATGAAACCCCATGAAGCTGCTGCCAAGATAATTTTTATAGCAGCTTTTGATTTTGACTTTGGGTTCTCCTTGAGAGAAAGAAAACCTGCTACGTTAGATGATGCACAATCGGATGCTCTGGAATTGGAAGCGAACTTTGCCTCCACTGGGAAATTAAAGGGAAAAGCTGAACAAGATACTAAGAGGAGAGGCAAAGAAGAGGTTTCTACCTCTAATCAGGAAAAGGATTAAGACAAGATGGATGAAATAAGCAAGATGATAAAGAATATGGTCAAGCTTGAACTGGAAGCTAAAAACGCAGCTCCCAAGAACTTTTATAATGCTCCAAACAGAGGATACAATCCCTAGTACAGAAGACCCCCATTGCAGATTTTTCCCAGAGAAGCAAAGGAACAACAAGACCAGGTACCTCATCCCTTGTACCTGGAAGGACCAGCAGAAGACTCCACTCAAGATGCAGCTTATGGATTAGAAGATTCAAATCTGGCTTTTTCAAATAATGATGATATGGAATGCCCGTTACAAGAAGAAGATGAAGAAGCAGAGATTGATCATTATTGTAAACAATTTGCTGATTTCATGGAAGCACAGTTCAATGTAAAATATGATCTCAGATCTTCAAGAAAGAGGACCAGAACTCAAGATCAAGAAGAGGAGCCACTTCAGAAAGAAGCTTCTGCTCAGAAGGGATCAGCAATAAGGAGAAACATAGAAAAAGGTAAGAATCCTCTAAATACTTCCTTGCCATCTAATGATCAAATTCCTTCTTCCTAAAAAATAGTCAGTCCTCCTAGTGCTGAGCCTGTGTCAAAAGAAATTAAATCTGTGATTGAAAATAAGGAGTCAAAAGAAGTAGTGATAGAAAATCCCCCATCCGCTTTCAATTTGCAAAAAGAACTTGAGAAAATTAAGATTCCAGTCCCCCTGACTGAGTTACTAAAGCAGCCTGTATATCACTCTCAAGTCGCTTCCTTATTACTTCCTCCTGAAATACCAATTGCACCTGATAGTTTAAACCTTCAAGAAGAAAGACCCATGGTAGTCTTTGGCCCACATGTCGAGGAGATAGACCCTTCTACTCCTCCTTTCTATGTGTCCCTAGTTATTCATGACCTGCTGTTACACAATTGTATGTTAGATTCTGGGGCTTCCCATAATCTTATGCCTCTGTCTGTCATGGAACAACTAGGACTGCAAATTACAAGACCGTACAAAGATTTATATTCATTTGATTCTAAGAGGGTTAAATGCTTGGGAATGATAAAAGATTTAGTGGTCAATCTGGCCCAAATCCCAGCAAAGAGTGTGGTCATGGACATTGTGGTCGCTGATATCCCAGCCCGCTTTGGCATGTTGTTGTCAAGGTCCTGGGGTACAAAAATTGGTGGATCAATCAAATTGGATCTGACATATGCCACTATTCCAGTCTTTGGAGGCCAGGAAAGGAGGCTATACAGGGAGACAAGATTTGTTAAAATGGTAACTAAGGCTGATAGCTCCGAAAATTCACCAATCTACAGTCAGGAAGGGGATTTTTCATGTTTGATGTTAGAAGAAAATCAAAATTATGCTCAGGAGCCCCTTTTTGATCAAATCCAAGCTGAGCAGCCTAAAGAAGATCTGGAATCGGAAATTTGGACTATACATTTTGATGGGGCAAACTCGAGAAAAGGCAATGGAGCTGGGGTATTGTTGATCTCTCCTACAGGAAAATGGGTGCCACTGTCTTTTAAATTGGAGTATGAGGCTACAAACAACGTAGCTGAATATGAAGCACTTCTACTGGGGCTGCAGACAGCAAGGAACATGGGCATCAAATGTTTAAAAGTCTTGGGAGATTCTGAGCTGGTGGTAAGGCAGATCAAAAATAAATGTCAAACCAAGCATCCTCGGCTCAAAACATATAGAAACGAAGTATGGGACATGATAGAAAACTTCTTCTCAGCATTTAACATACAGTTCATGCCCCGGGAGCAAAATGGAATAGCAGATTCTCTTGCTGTAGCTGCCAGTACGTTCCGACCTCCTCAGAACCCGCTTTTAAGATATGAAGTGGAGGTACGTTACATACCATCCATTCCAGATAATATAAAGCATTGGCAGGTTTTTGAAGATGATGAACAGATGAATATATTCATGGAGACGGTGGGAGAGTTCTCAAATATGGAGATTGATGATAATGAGGAGGAAGAAGTGGGAAATATTGCAGAAAATAGGTGGGAAGAAAATATAGCAGGTAACAGAGTGCTGCAACTAAAGGGGAATGTTATACCTAGAGGGCTGGTGCCTCTAGAGAGATTATTCAATAAATATGATGTTCCAATGCAGCCAAACAAAATAGTGGAAGAAAATCAAGTTGAAGATTTAAATCTGGGGACTTATGCTGATCCCAAAATTGTAAAATTATCCAAAAGAGTCCCAGAAGATTATAAAGAAAAATATTTGCAGCCGTTTCAATCTTATAAAGACGTATTTGCATGGTCTGATCAAGACCTAAAGACTTTTGATGTAAATATAATGCAGCACAAGATTCCACTGAGGGAAGATGCAAAACCTTATAAGCAGAAACTCAGACAGATAAATCCTCTGCTACTTCCCTCCATTGAAAAAGAAATCAGGAAGCTGCTGAAGGCCAAAATAATTGTACCATTGAGATACTCAGAATGGATAGAAAACATTGTTCCTGTTCGGAAGAAGAATGGAGAAATAAGACTGTGTGTGGATTTAAGAAATTTAGATAGAGCATCTTTAAAGGATAATTATCCACTGCCTAAAATGGACCACATCCTGCAGAAAGTAGTGGGAGCATCCAGAATGTCAACGATGGATGGTTTCTCTGGTTATAATTAGGTAGCTGTTTTCCCAAAAGATCAGAAGAAGACTACGTTCACCACTCCCTGGGGAACATTTATGTACGCTAGGATGCCATTTGGATTGATTAATGCAGGAGCTACTTTTCAGAGGGCAATGGACATAACCTTTGTTGGAGAACAGGACAAGTTTTTGGTGGTATACCTTGATGATATCACAGTCTTTTCTAAGAATGATGATGAGCATATTGAACATTTAAGAAGAACTTTTGAAAAATGCAGAAGGTATGGCTTGTCCCTCAATCCTCAAAAATCTTTATTTGCATTAGATGAGGGAAAACTCTTAGGGCACATTGTAACAAAAGATGGTTTGAAAATAGACCCTAAGAGAGTTGAAGTAATAAACAGTATTCCTTTGCCCAGGAATAAGAAGGAAGTACAAGTGTTTTTAGGCCGAATTAATTTTCTGAGAAGATTTATTCCTAACTATGCTGAGATAGTTAGGCATATTACTGATATGCTGAAAAAGGATAATAAAGTGAAATGGTCCCAGGAGTCTAGAGATGCATTCACCAGAATAAAACATGCATTTTCTGAAGCTCCTATGCTAGCAGGACCAGATTACAAGAAACCATTTATGATCTTTTCATTTGCTTCACCTCACACAGTAGCTGGAGTATTATTGCAGAGAAATGATGAAGGATATGAGAAGCCTATAGCCTTCTTCAGCCAAGTGCTTTATGATGCTGAATTAAAGTACAATATATTGGAAAAGCAGACATATGCCCTGGTAAAGTCCCTAAAAGCCTTTAGAGTATATGTTTTGCAATCTCATATTACTGCATATGTCCCCACAGCAGCAGTCAAAGACATTCTTGTTCAGGGAGATAGCGAGGGTAAAAGAGGAAGATGGATTTCAAAAATACAGGAATATGATCTGGACATAAGGCCTACCAAGTTGATTAAAGGACAGGGACTTGCGAAAATGTTGTCTGAATCAAATCATCAAGCGTTGGGAATTAATTTATCTGTGATAGCAAATGAAGAGTCAGAGAAAGGAGAAGAACAGCAAGGGCTAGATATGGCCACTCAAAAGATACATATGAAATATCTCACTAGTCCTTGGTACAAAGAAATTGTTGAATATCTTTTAACACTTAGCTGTCCTCTAGGTTGTGATAAAGTAAAATACAGAGCTGTAAGGATGAAATCTCAGAAATATGCAATTGCCAATGGACAGCTCTATTGGAGAGACCCTCTAGGCATATTACTATTGTGCCTCACGGAAAACGAAGTACAGAATGTAATGACAGAATTCCATGAAGGGATTTGTGGGGGACATTACAGCTGGAGGGCTACAGCTCATAAAATCTTGAGGGCTGGTTTTTACTGGCCAAAATTATACTCAGATACTTTTGCTTGGGTCAGAGCATGTGACAAGTGCCAAAGATTTGCTGAAAGACAGAAACTAGCAGCTTTGCCCCTGATTCCTATTCATGTAAATGAACCATTTCAGAAATGGGGACTGGATTTTATTGGAGAGATACATCCCCCATCAAGTGGCCAACATAAATGGATATTAACAGCCACAGATTATTTTACAAAATGGGTGGAAGCCATACCCACAAGAAATGCTACAGATGCCGTAATAATGAGGTTTATAGAGGATAATATCATATCTAGCTTTGGATGTCCCGCAAGAATTGTAACTGACAATGCGCAGGCTTTCAAGTCTGCCAGATTTGTGAATTTCTGCCAGAGGTATAACATCATCCTGACTCATTCCACAGCATACTATCCGCAGGGAAATGGTCTAGCAGAGTCTTCCAACAAAACCCTGGTTAGGGTCTTAAAGAAAACAATAAATGAAAACCAGAAGAATTGGGACTCTCAACTAAAGTTTTCTCTATGGGCAAATAGAATAACCAGCAAAAGAGCAACAGGGAAATCCCCCTATGAGCTGGTATATGGATGAGCAGTTGTGTTTCCTGTACAATTGGCATTGCCCGTGGCACGTTTTATGCAGGAAAATCAAGAAGAACTAGATGACATGATCATAAGAATTAATCAGCTGGTGGAATTGGAGGAGACAAGAAACCAGGTGAATCAGAGGTTGATAGAATATCAGGGGAAAATGAAGAATGTCTTTGATCAGCATGCCAAGGATAGAAAGTTTCAAATTGGAGACCTGGTTCTCAGGTGGGATGTCCGCAGAGCAGAGAAGGGCAAGCATGCCAAGTTTGATCCGCTGTGGTTTGGTCCATTCAAAATCGTGAGTCAGGGGAGAAACAATACTTTCATGTTGGAAAACCTACAGGGTGATCTGCTGGATGCCCCTGTGAATGGCCAATTTCTCAAACCATACTTTCAGTTCTGATCCAAGCTGGGAATACCTGATTGTATTATATTGTATATAAGTGATTTTAGTTTTTATTTTCATGAAGAAAGGATCCTGGAAATTACCTAAAGAAGAAGCGCAGGGGAATTGGAAAACGGAGTGTAATATTCAAGTGGTCTGCGTGTTCTCGACATGCCCGAGGACGAACATGCCGTCCCCAGATGGAGCCGATGTTGTACATATTTACCCCTACACATAAATTTCTGATCTGCCACCTTTGAATATCCTTCGAACCTCTGCCATGACATAAAATCCTCATGCTCCCGTTTGATATTATTGTCTCTGCCCAAAAAATCCGCTCTACAAAGGTCAAAAACCCGAATTTAAATGTATCGGGCCCCCGTTCTAAGAGTTTAGCCCTTCCCGCTCTGACTTCCACATGACCTGAGCCCGAGAACCACATGCCAAAAGAAAGGGGGCTTATCGTTCACATTTCAGGCGTGATAGCCACCGTCCGATCAAGCAAAATCAACGGAGCGGTGACTGTTTCATATGGAGGTCCCCGCGCGCGGGAAACCGACAGTATTACCCCGCACCACCTTCATCGAAGTGGCGGTATTAACTGGGGGGGCAGCGATTCCATTTAAAAGTTGCCGCATGTCTTTGGTACGGACACTAAAACCGCTTTTCCTTGCGCGTTAAGGTCTGTACAATCGCCGGGCAGTGGAATTAGTTTGAGCCATTGGATCTACCGATCGTGATCCGACGGCGGATATTCTCTGGAGTTACTCACCCGTTATTTCATCTCCGCCGTGTCCTGTGGCCCTACCATCATGTCGCTCCCGTCCATTTCTAGCCGTTGATCCGCGTTTGCAATCCGATGGTCCAGAGTTCGGTCTCCCCACCTGTTGACTCCTCCACGTCGCCTTTCCACCTGTTTCCCCCGTTCGTACACGTGTTTTGCTCCCGTGCGTTCACAATACTCCCTCCCCGCTATATATATATATATATATATATATATATATATAGGTGTGTGTTTACATGTTTGTATTCGTATTTGTCGTCATTCTCTCCGTCCAGACTGTGTTACGTGAAAAGATCCGCACTTTGCCTATTTTTCCAAAACCTCCATTGTTTTCCTTCCACCACCCTGTGTATTTCTCCCGGTCGACCATGTATCCATCGTCTCCGCCTTCATCTGTGTCAGTATTCTCTAATATTTGGTGAGTTTTGCAGGTTTCAAGATATCAGAAGGACGTTTTAATTCGCTGCCGCCGTTGCAAAGGTTTAAAGCCCATAAAAGAACACATTATGCTGGTGAAATTTAAAGAAGGGGCCGAGGGTAGACGTGAGAAATGACCACCATTAAAGAAGACAAAGACATGAATCTACAGAACCCTCCAGAGAAAATCAAAGCGCGCTTTGTCCCGCATTAAAGGTCCAGGATTTGAATTCAAAGATAAAGGTTGATAGTATAGTACAGAATTGCAGATCACCTCAGGGTTCTTACGGCAGCAGATCTTACTCTCAACAGAAGGCAGAACACTGTATATATTTTATTATTTGTGTCATGTTTATAAGGAGATTTTTCTCCTCAGCATTTATTTCAGGAGATGATTTGTAAAGTACATTTATTTATGGTTAGTCATTCACAGTGTGGGCGCGAATTCTTTCCGCCATTTTACTCAAAATAAGTCATTAAATGTATTTCATCTACCTCCTTCTCTAGAATTCTCCATCTCCTCTATAAATACGGAGAAATAAGACATTGTTAAGGTTCCAGATTTCTATCAGCAAGCTGTGCAGTGAAAAGGCTTTGTATACATTCTGTAATATTTCTGTATGAAGGTTCAGAGCCCGTAGGGTCTCAGTGAGGAGGAGTTATAACTATAATGAGGATTCTGGTCTTTGGTATCTCACAGTATGTAATTTCTCTCATGTGTTAATACAATATATCATTCCATGCTATTTATCTTCTTGTATCATGTTCTGGAATGCGAGTGGCTCACTAGTTTGCAGTAAGGATTCATCCTTGTTGGTGCCCTTTCTGGAACTAGTCAAGCGCTTTAAATAGGCCTAGTCGTGATATACTGTCCCATGTTCACTTCACCCATATTTTCTGCTATATTAGTTGCTTGAGGAGGGTGCTTTTAAAACGCCATTGTCATATAAGGATTTGTAAATTGGTGCGCCCTTATATGGTTCTGTTGTGTATCTGGGTATCAGTCTCATGTCAGCTAATATCTTCTTATGTTTCCTCACTGCACTCACTTCCTGATATTTGATTTATGTGATATATTATTTGAACTGGCCCTCTTTACAGTAAGCTGTCTCTTAACTGTCTGATGCCTTTGTATTGGATTTTTGCATGATGTCCCTACATTTTTCTTGTCTTTGTGTCAACTTCTGAGAGAGTCTGGTCCCATTCAAAACTTATTTCCTTGTTCAAGCAAGAGATAGTAAGTGAACTCTTTGGACTGACAACCCAAGCTATATAATGAGTTCCTCGCTATATTAAGATGTCCTAGGCACTGGTCTATGGCAACTCTAGACTGTCTCTAGGAGGGTGACAAAATCATCCACAACAGATGCCTTAACTATCCTTGTGCAATTATTTTTTAGGGTTGTCCTCCTCACTATGTTGCACCTCTTTATCATGCTTCCCTTCTTCTTCATGAGGCTGTTGTTCCTTTTTATGAGGTTGTTTTTCATCATCCTGTAGCTGCCTCTGTTCATCATCTTCATGGGACTACTCATCTTTTTCATGAGGCTTCCTTTGTTCGTCATGCTGTGGCTGCTTCTGTTCATCATGAGACCACTCAATGTGATGCACATCTTCATGCTGTTGCCCTTCATCATCTTCAGGAGTCTACTATTCTACCTCACTGTGATGCTGCTTATCATCACACCCTTCTTCCCCTTGTTGTTCTACCTCACTGTGATGTTGATCATCATCATGCCCTTCTTCCCCTTGCTGTTCTGCTTCACTATGATGTTGCTCATCATCGCTTTCCTCTTCATCCCCTAGCTTCCTTGTTTCATCATGTTGCTGCTCATCATCACTTTCCTCTTCTTTCTCATGCTCTTCTTCCTCATCATGCTCTTTTATTTGTTCTATGGTAAACTTGAGCTTCTTGGGAATAGGTTTGCTAGAAGAAGCCAAAGGATAGTGAGTAGGAGGTGTAGGAGATGTATGAACTGGAGGGACAGTGGAGAAATTCGGATGGGTGATGAAAGTATCCCAAGAGACCTCCCTCTTCTCAAGCTGATGAAGAATGATGACTTTGATGAGGGAGTGATGGAAGAGGTAGGTTGTCTACTATAAAGGAGGCTTTTTCTGAATAGTGGAGGCCATTTTCCCAATGCTTATATGTAGGAAGAAAGGGAGATTTAGAAATTTGGCCCTCATGAAATGCATGAGCAATCGAATGTGATCGGCATAGACTCAGGAGAATCTTCCCTCACAAGTGAAGTATTTCATGATGATCTTCATGAGGGGGTTGTAGCTAGTCAAAAGATATGAGAAGGGGAAAATGGATGGACATGAATCTCTGTGCTCAGGATTCAGAAAGGGCTTGTATTCTTTTGAGTCCAGGTGGCTTTTTTTAAACCACTTCTCCCCGACATAAGGGATTTTAGTGGCCTTGGAGATGGACCTTGGAGAGAATTTGAAATCTAGGCCTACCAGCTGAAAATGCTTCTCTCGAAACCTCAAAGAACAAAGCTGTGTTAAAGGGGACAAGCTCTTCACCTCTTGCACTCTTTGGCAAAATATAGACACCCAACCTCATGGAAATTAAACAAAACTAATGGATGGGCATTCACTTCTTCAGTGGAAACAGGCTCAAATCTCTTGTGCAGGCCACTCCTACTATCTTGCTTGGGAAGCATCTTGTTTTAAATGTTCTCTGCAACACCAAGCTGTCTCAAATGGCCTTTGCAATGTTTTTTCTCAAGCATACCTCTGTCCTCCTTGTTAGTCACTGTTTGACCAAGGAAAATTACTTCAAATGCTGTGTGAAATATTCTTCCAACACCAACCTTGTGCTCCTTGTAAATCACTGTTTTGTCTTATCACAGTTAGGACATCTTCAACAATTTTTAAAAAATCCTCTAACACTGTGTTTTTTGTCCAGTCACTAGCATATGTTTCGTTACTCTGTTTTGAAAACAGTTTAGGCCTTTTGAAACCAATATCAACACACCACTTTCACTATATTAATCTTGGGCAGTCATAGCAACCACAACCTTGGATTTTTATCAAAACACCCAACCCTCCTTATCACTATTTCTCCCTTGGAGAAGAACACTCTATGACCCCCTTCAAATTTTCAAAAAACTAGCAAGGAGCAAATGAAGAATACCTTGCAAAATTTTATGGGCTTTCCTTGATCATTTGGCATCTTTCAGGGCTTCTTTGAAGGTGAAAAAGAGGCGTGGCACTTTCAGATGGGAGAGTTCCACGCTGTGTGAGGAGTCATGTCGGTGATCGGGCAAAGGTGACTGGCGCTACAGGCACCCCGCACAGTAGTGCAACCTCCGTGTATTTTTTCTCCTGAACGCATCGCGCGCTTTTCCAGGCACCCTCTGCAAATTTTCACTTGAATTTCTCGTTCTCTTCAATGGATGGCTAGGAGAGATGTTTTTGAATGTTTTTGAAACTTGAAAATGAGTTTGCAATGGTCTCCTATCTTCTTAAATTCGAAAAAGATAAATATCCTTTCAAATACTTTATGAGGGTTTTGAAGCATTCTTGAAAAAGGTATTGGTTTCAAAACAAAACATGAAGCATTGTTTTGTGATTTCATCATTTTTAAAACCTATAAAGACTCTTTTTTGAACTAATCCTTTGACAAGATGCTGAGGTTGACCTTTGAAAAGGTAACATAGTGATGGTTATTGTTTGAGTAAAAAGGCCTTTTTCAGGAACTGCAAATCTCCTCTACTGCCTTTTCACTTTTCTTCATTAAAGAAGAATCTTTGCCACTGCTGACCTTTTTAATGACCCTTTTAAAGGAAAAATCTACTCAAAAAACATACCAATGATTTGTGAGGCATATTTTTCCATTCTTGCAAGGAGATAACTCATCATTTTAAAACTTAATTTGATAGTTTCTGCTCCTGATATTTTGAAGGTGATCATGCCCACTGTGAAGCTGATTGAACTGGCAGGTGCTGCTTTGAGCCTTTATTTTGACTGTGGGTGAAGAACTTCATTTGTACACTCCATATCTTACCCATACTTATTAATCAAGGAAAAATGCCTCTAAAGACCCTTGGGGCCTCAAATATCCATAAAGGGGCATTTGACTGTGATAGTGGAATGTTTTATATGTTTTGAGTGTTGTCCGTGAGTTTAAAGCACTTGTCATATCCTTTTTCACACCTCCTGTCTCTGTGTTGTTCATTTTCAAAGTCCCATTGAGAAAACAAAGCTTAGGTTACCTCCTTGTCACTTTTGATAAGTTTTTTGAAAAATATCTTCATGAACAGGAAGAGAAAAACCTTTTTGAATATTAACATCATTCTTGGGCCTCTATTAAACAAAGCTAATTTCAACTACTTTCAACTCTGTTTTTGAAAGGAACAATGACTAGATGTCATGCATGTTTATCGAGGAGAGGGATCTTTGGAAACCATTAATGAAATTACATACCTCATCAAGGTTTGTTCATTTTGGCACCAGACTGCTTTTGAAAGAAATCTCTGATAGGAGATAAGTCAACCTCTTTGATCATTATAGTACCCCTGCTTTCTCTTTGTTTTTAGCACCATTTCTCTATCCATAAGCCTTTAATTTTCTCCCACTGCTCTCAAAATTTTCCTTTCAGTCAGTGAAAACCCTAAAATCAATCTCCATCTTTGGCCCTCTGCTTATAGATGAATGGGGCATTTATCACAGTGCCAAACCCTCTGCATCTAAAATGAAGGAGGTTTTCTTAGTGTTTCAACCCTCTGCTCATGTATGGAGGAGGTTTTCTCCGTGATGCCATTTCATCAAATTTTAAACAGTGTTATATTTCCTTTTATTGCCTATTCATGCTTTAACAAATGAAGATGAAAAACTGACAATAAGTCATGATGGGTATTTCTCTGAGACATGTAATTCTGCTTTCCAAATACCTTTGCACCTCTTTAGACATCACAAGCAATTTTGCGAGTATCTGCAAAGCATTTCTTGTCATTTATAATTCACTAACCTTTAACTGTGATTGCAGGAGCTTAATGAAATAACTCTCTACCCTGTAGCTGCATCCCAGGCTGAAAACCACATGAGAAGTAGTTGTCTTCTCATGTTGAGTTTAATACTATCTTCTGGAATACTGGTACACTTCTGCTCTTGAAAGATCCATTGAAACACTGTAAAACCACCTAATATCAGTTTAACCTATGGCATATGTATTGCCGAGACTTCAGGGCTTGTTAGTGGCATGAATTAAGGGTGTAACCAACTTTATTTGGAGAATAGGAATGTTTGTTAGGACTGGTTGATAATAGATAGAGGTTATTTGGCTTCAGGATAGTTTTCCAAGGGAGAAATGCCTAAAGCACCACTACCTAACTTAGGTGAGACTTCTTGGATAGATTTGGATTGTTCTCTTTCGAACCGATGGACAAGATAGTATGGCTGAGGCTAGATAGGGCCTGATAATGAGTTTTTATCTCGTCATGGGCTGATTGAAAAGGTTAGGAGGGCGAAAATTTTTTATGGGTGTTTTCAAGCTAGAAAATTTGACAAATTTGAGATTAGCTGCTAGAAAAATTAGCTAGGAATCTAGTCATCAACAATAGGTGAAAAGTATTGATGACTAACACTATCACTGTTTGCTTTTGTTTGAAAGATCTCTATCCTTATCGTAACTAGCATTCATTGAATTGGAAATAATATTCATTTTCATATAGCTTGCATTTAGGAAATTTGAGATCCAAATTCGATAGGGACTTAGAACTGAAACATAATCCAAGGTCAAATTTAAAATTCATTTAACTAACCTAAGGAAGAATTGAAACCTAATGAAATATTTATAGTGGTCTAGGCTTGAGATGTATTTCGGCGTCTTAAAACCTAGTAACCATCGTTCGCCATTTGGCTTTAGACAACTCTAGTACAGACTTGTGCTCCCCATACCATCGAGTATATAAAGGGAGACCCCTATAGGTTGCAATCCTTTTATCCATAGGAAGTCGAGTCTGCCGCCCTGTAACTGTGATACACTAAACACAACATTCGGGGATACTACCTGCACGTATATTAAGTCCTTGGTCATTTCTTTTTCATTTGATGACCAAGACGTATATGGCAGTTCATGGAAACCTGGCATACCCTCTTACTTAAAGTACCAGAGTAGCCATTTTGATCTTTACATGACTCCTTAAAAAGAGAAGAGATCGTAGAGCACTTTTTCTTTCACACTCCCTTAAAATTGAAAGTGACTAGAGACATCTTTTTCCTGTTTCTCGTCTCTTAAAAAAATGAAACAACGCAAACTAGTTTCAGTGTCATAAAATTAATCACCTATGATCACATGCCCTTTAAACGTTTTATTACTTGGCCTATTTTTTTTCCTTAGTTTTGATCTTGGAGCCTTCGATTGGTTTTGTTTTTACCTTTTTGTTTTGATATACAATCACGGTGGTAGAACAACTAGTTTCGTCGTCCTCACTACCTCCTAGTGGTAGTTCTTTCCCGGATGTTTCTTTTGAAACCCCTCAGTGCATTAGGTCTGCCAAATTCTCACAGCCTATTCTCCCGTCTGTCTTGCCTCTTGCTACTCGATCTCCTCCTAAAGAACTAGCTGAATTCAATTGGCCTCCTTCTGGTGCTTGGTCTAGTTTTGTGGAACAAGGATATTTTCCTCCCCTTACATCGGGCTCACCATTTTTTGCTGCTGTTGTGCCTCCTAGTCCCCATAGTCCTTTTGAATATCTTAAGGTGGAGTCAAACATGGATTCATCCAGTCTTGTTGGTAGTGAAGGAATGTCTGTTTCTACAGAAGAATATCAGCTTTTTCCTGAAGATGTCCCTCATGTTTCTACTCAGTCTTCTCCACCATCTGTGTCACTTCCACTTGGATATAGGTCCTTGAGTTAGATTTTGTCTCGTGTTGCCTCCATAGTGTAATCCAGTACCTTAAATAATCCTCAGAGTTCGGTCCTCCCTTCGTTAGGACTATGATCTTTGACACTTGGTCTGTCGGTTACAGTTACATCTGTTCAAGTCCAATGGAATGTCTGTGTGGCTTCATCCACACCAGTTGTTACCACTTAGTCTTCAGGATATTTTCACACTCACAAGTCTATTTTCTTAATCCAATGTGGCCTATTAATCTCAGTCCTAGTAGATCACAATCTAGTGTTGCAGAGGCCCCACGTGATTCCAGTACAGTTTCCACTACTCTTCTGATTCTTGATGGCCTTACTTTTGAAGAGTATATGTTGGTTGTTTAGCAGTAGAGCTCTCAGGGTTCTCAACCACTCCAAGTTCTTGGTAACCCTCGATTCCATCACTGTGATGCTGTCGATAACCCTGTATATGTGTATCTACACCATTATGATGTCTATAGTAATCCGGTCTATTTTCCTCCTATTGATCCTCATTAGGATGTTTATGATCCTTAACAGACTGTTACTCATTTGGGACCTACCTTAACTGTGCAACCCTCTGGCTTGCAAGGAAAACCCTTAGTGGGACAACCTTTCGCTCAGCAGGGACCTACCTTTGGTCCATAGGGACAACCTTTGATCCCACAAGGAAAACCCTCTGGTCTGTTTGGTCAACCTTAGAATCAACCAGGACCATCTCATGCTCCTGGGGGGCAGATCTACCCACCACAGGGACAACTTGTTGCACCACAAATGTAGTCACATGTTCTGTATGGCCATAACTTTGTGCAACCAGGACAAACCTACAGTCCTCCTCCAAGTCAACCTGGTTATCAGGGACAAACTAGTCCATCACAACCATTGGCCCAACCTTTTCCACAGGGACAACCTAGTGGCCCTCAGTACTTGGTTCAACTAGCACAGCAATTGATTCAACCTTCTCTTCAGCTAGTTCCATCATTTCAATAGCCAGTTCTACCTGTCTATAGCCAGCCAGGCTTACCCACTCAGCAGCCTGGTCAACCTGCCTAGTCGGATCTACCTGCTCAGCCAGATCTACCTCCTCAACTGCAAGGCGCTTATTACCCTCAAGGTTGACATCAACCAGTATATAGTGCACCCCAGGTTTCTTACCCTCAAAATCAACATGTATATCATCAACCTCAAATCCATGCTTACATTCCACAACAGACTCTATACATTGCTCAACAGGGACCTCCATGGTCTACTTCGACTTAGTATCCTGGTCCTCAATCTCAGTATCAACCAAATTATCTTGCTTCTAACCCCTATGATACGAATCCTCCGGGATAGAATGTATGGGGACAGAATCCTGCTCAAACTGGGTGGAATGTACACATGGGTCCTTATCAAAGACCTTCAATGACTTTCAACACTTAATTACCGTTTCACGCTACATTGGAATTTCCTGATGTGTCAAAGTTGACGAACGATCCCATTCTTCATAACCCATATTGGCCTCCAGTTCCAACCAAGACTCCTGGTGATTGTCCTAAATTTGAGGACAAGTCTGGAGAAGGCCCCCAAGCACATGTCATGACTTACTATTTGTAGTGTTTCTCTAACTCTTGGGTTGATGATTCTATTCGATTTCGTATTTTCCAGTGAACTCTTACTAGTGTCGCTACAAAGTGGTACATTGAGCTATCTCGTGGCCTCTTCCAAGACTTCAATTCTTTAGCCATGGCATCCCTCACGCATTTTTAGTTACCAGTCCACTATGAGACTAGGATGCACCTCCTCACTTCATTGAAAGAGGACCGAACTACTCATATATTAAATCATATTCATGAGTGGCGATGTCCTCGTCGCATGATCGAATTTGAAATTCCTGATTAGCTTCTGACTCATTGGTTCACCACATCCTTTTTCAGTCAGATCACTAAATACATAGCTATGGGGACATGTGTAACCGAGGAACAAGCCATTACTTATTCCCATTACCTTGATCTTGTGTAATCTCAATCTGGCGCATTATATGATATCTTGCCTAATGCTACCCGACCTGGAACTTCTAAACCACTCGCGACTCCATCCGTCGATGGTACTATTGGTTTCGTGTCTCAGAATTTTCAGAAGTCTTCTTCTTCAAACTATGGGAAGTTGAAGTCCGCTTCTTCCAATAATGCTGCTTTTCAATCCACTTTGGATTTTGGTAAATCCACAGAAGTTAATGTCATTCAGGCCAATCCTACAGATAATTCTTCTAATGGTAAAAATAAGGGTAAAGGTAAGGCTAAAGCTGATACCCCAAAATAGGATTCTCAGAAACCTCGTTCTGGCAATGGTTGTCAACGTAAGGCAAAGTACCCTTGTTTGATTTGTGATGATGAGCACTTCATCAAGGACTATCCTCAAGGGTCTGAAGTTATTCGATTGATTAAAGGCACCCAGGGAACTTTGGCCGTTCTTAAAGAACCTTTCCCATCTCAGCAAACTCAGATGGTAGAGAAACCTCAATCCTCTGCCCCATTTTTCTCTCAGGTGTTCATGATGAAGGGTTATGCAGTTGTTTCTATTGCTACTCGGTCAGCTCTGCCTGTTACTAGCCCTATTGAAATTGAAAGGCCCAATTCTGAATCCGTTGTGCAACCATCGCCCAAAGGTGTACTCTGCAAGTCTTCTTATAATCCCAACGCCTATGCCGCTCACCATTACAATATTGTTGAGGATTTGGCTCAGGTGTCATCTGCTATGTCCACGTTAGAAGTACTTCAGAGTTTTCCATCTCAGTAAAGAGCTTTGTTATCTGCGAATGGTGGGATTGATCCTGCCGATACCATCCTTCTTTCTTTCGATTTAGAAAATTTTGTTCCACGACTTCCGCATTAGGTTGCGCTCATTATTCTAGTTGTTATTAATGGTCTAGACATCCATCGAGCACTTGCAGATTAAGGTGCATCAACTTGTGTCATGTCATATTTGTGTTGGAAAGCTATTGGTTCTCTAGCCCTGAATTCATCCCCAAATGCCCTTGAAGTATTTGATGGAAGAGAATTAAAACCTTTAGGTGTTCTTGCTAGTTTGCCAATTACTTTAAAAGGGAAGACAGTCAATGTCGAGGTAGAATTCATTGATGCTAAACTCAATTATAGTCTTCTCCTCGGTCGCAGTTGGACTCATGCCATGTTATGTGTGCCATCCACTCCCTTTCGTATTCTAAAATTTCCACAAGAAGGAAAGATTGTTATTATTGATCAGTTGTCCTTCTTCACCTCTTATTCTGAGAACAAAGTTTTGTATGTGGATCAGATTCCTACTCCCTACGAGAGCATAGGTCTTGGTCTTTTTAAATATCCTGCCCTCATGGGTATTTTCCTCTTCCTCCACCCAAGACTATTCAAATCCATATGACCTCTTGGTCTGATGACCCATGGATTATTCCTTCGCCTGAACAGATCGATTCTTTTGTAGATTCGATGCCTTTGGGTTTGATTGATATTGATTATTGTGAACTGATCGCAACTTCGGAAACTCCATCCTCTAATCATGCTCCTTTGAGCATGTCTCTTGAAATTTATTTTCAATCTCCTTGGCTTGGCGATTCGAATTCGCCTGATCCATTGAAAGAAGTGTTTCCCTCCAATGAAGACATCATGGAAACCATGTCTCTTGAGGATCTGTCGTGGGACAATAGTCATCATCGTTCCTCGTTATGGCCTGGCCTCGGGGACATGTCTAGTTGTCTCGAGCATTTTTCATCTCAAGTTCGTTCTCCTCCACTTCAAATACCTATCCTGACACATGATGTCTTTAAGAAAGGTAATTTGAGTAATATTACACAAAAAATGCCTATTGACATTCCTGTTAAACCAGGAATAGTCGAGAACATCCATATCTGGGTCACTTGTTCTTTCGATGAAGTACAAGTTTATACTAGCCTTTTTCACGAATTTCATGATGTCTTTTCATGGTCCCATGAATAAATGCCTGGCATTGACCCTAGTATAGTGGTGCATGAAATTCATACTTACCCCGGTTAGACACTTGTTCGCCAACGTCTTCATCCGGTGCACCCTAGAAAGCTGTTGCCATTAAAGGTAAGTTGAAAAACTTCTCAAAGCTAGTTTCATTTATCTGATTCCTTTGATAGAATGGGTCTCTAATATTGTTCCTATTGATAAGAAACATGGTACTATTCGTGGCTGCATTGATTATCGTGATATTAATCGAGCTTGTCCTAAGGATAATTATCCTACTCCGTTTATCGATCAAATCATTGATGACAGTGCTGGGAGCGAGATTTTTTCCCTCATGGATGGTTTTTCTAGTTACAATTAGATTAAAATTCTCCCAACTGATGAACATAAGACTACTTTTATCTATCCTTGTGGTACTTCGCATATAAGAAGCTTCCTCTTGGCTTAAAGAATGCTAGGGATACATTTCAAAATTGTTTTCGTATGCCTTTCACGATATTCGTCACATCGTTCAACCTTATCTGGATGACCTTCCCGCTCATTCAGCTAAGCGTTTGGACCATCCTGACCATCTTCGTCAGATTTTCCTTCGTTGTCGACATTACAATATTCGGCTTAATCCTCACAAGTGCATCCTCTACATTGATTCTGATAGACTCTTAGGGTTTATCATGTCTAAAGACAGAATTCACCTCGATCCACTCAAGGTTGAGGCTATTATCAATCTCCCCTCTCCCTCCTCATTACATCAGTTGTAGAGTTTGCAAGGTAAGGCTAATTTTTTACGTCGTTTTATACCTAACTATGCAGAAGTAGCTAGAGGATACACATGATTATTAAAGCAGGGTGTCCCATTCTATTGGGATGAGATTTCTTAAAAGTATTTTTGAGGCCCTGAAGACATTACTTGTCAACACTCCTCTATTGCGTCCTCCTAACTATCATCATGATTTTTCCCTTTATTTAGCCGCTTCTTTCAGCATGATTGCCATGGTTCTGGTACAAGACGATGATGATGGTAACTAACATGTTATGTATTACTTGTCTCATAGCCTTCTCGATTCTGAGATGTGCTATGCACACATCAACAAGTTAGCCTTAGTTGCGGTTCAAGAAGTTCAACGTTTTCGTCATTATATTATTTTGCGTACAGTGACTGTGATTTCTTATTGCAACCCCATGAACTATAACTTGTCTCAACAATTGCTGGGGGGAAAATACTTGAAGTGTATTGTCACCCTCCAAGAGTTCGATTTGGAATTTACTGCTGCCAAGTCAAAGAAATCACTAGTCTTTGCTGATTTGATCTGTTCCCTTCCTTCAGACTCTCCTTTGTCTCGTTTTGAGGAATACATTCTAGACGATACACTTTTCTTGATTAGCACCCTCGATCCATGGCATGGTGATATCATCGTTTATCTCCAGATTTCTACTTTTAGATCTAATTTGATGAAGGATGCCCACCAACGCATCCATCATCAATCACAACCTTATCATATAGTCGGGGATACACTCTATCGGGTCGGAGTGGATTCCATTGTCCCTTGATGTTTGACTCTCACGGAAGCTGAGAAAGCCCTAAATTATTTTCGCAGTGGTTCCTGTGGTGGTCACATGTCTAGTTATGCCACTGCACAGAATATTCTTCGTGCTAGTTATTTCTCATATTCCATCTTCAAATACTGCATTGTCGTGGTTCATAACTGTCATGATTGTCAGGTTTATCAAAGCAATATGCATGTCCTACATGTGCCTCTTCATCCTGTCATTACCGTTGGTCCCTTTGCGAAGTGGGGCATTGATTTTATGACGTGTAACCCTCACTCGGCTGGGGGGCATGCTTATATTATCGTAGCCGTGGAATACTTCACCAAAAGAGCCAAAGAAATTCCTACACTTTCCGCCGATGGTAAGACAGCTACACAATTCATATTCAATCACGTCATTTCTAGGGTTGGTTTCCCTCAAGCCATCATTACCGATCATGGTTTTCATGTTAGGCATTATATGGTGGCGGAGTTGACTTCTAAGTTGGTTCTACGTCACGACAGCTCAACGCCCTACTATCCTCAGGCCAATGGCCAGGTTGAAGCTGTGAACAAAGTTCTTGTTACCATGCTTGAACGTGCGATTGGGATCCATAAATCCAATTGGAATCTGATGTTATTTTCACCTCTTTGGGCATACCGAAGCTCAGTTAAGAGTGCAACCAGATTCACTCCTTTTCAGTTGGTTTATGGTTTGGAAACTACTCTTTCGATTGAGTGTGAAATTCCTTTACTCAAGTTGGATACTGAATTAATACTCAACACTTCACCAAAAGAAGAGCATCTCATTTACTTAGAACACTTGGATGAAACCCACCACCTTTCTACTTTGGTTATTGAAGCATAGAAAAAGTGGGTCAAAGCTCATTTTGACCAATCAGTTTCCCCTCGTTCTTTCGTTGAAGGAGATCTTGTCCTCCTGTATGACCAAGCTCATGATAAGATAGGGGTAGGAAAATTTCAACCCATGTAGCATGGGCCTTACATTATTAAATGAGTGTTGTACAATGTGGCCTATGAGCTCATTTATTTTGAAGTTCATCCTCTCGAACAACCCAAAAATGGGTTATATCTCAAAAAATATTATGCATGAGTCATTCATGCATGATTTGTGTACATAGGTGTCTTTTTTCATTTTTTGTACATGTTTTTATTTGGTGTGCTTTGTGAGAATTTTCCTGCTTATTGGGTCTTGCTTATTTGTGTAGATGTCTATTACCCCTTATGTTGATTTCACAGATGGCGCTTCCTGCAGTAACAGAAATTTGTCTTCAACAACTTGGGTAATCTATGATCTTGCTAGTGAGTTGATAGAACTGTAAGGTATTTGTCTAGGATGGAATACAAACAATGGTGCTAAATATAGTGTTGTCCTTGAACTATTAACTGAGGAAATCAACCTCAGCATACGCGCATTTCTTGTAAATCTAGATTCACAGCTTCTTGTTCTCCAACTCAATGGTCATTATTCAGTCAGAAACCCATACATTTTGAGATTGTATTTACGTATTCATTTGTTGGAAAGACATTTTTATTTTATGAAATATCAACATATTCCTTGATGAATGAATGAATTAACTGATAGAGTGGCCAACATTGTATTAGATAGACATTTGCAGAATTTGTAAAATCATCATCATATCTAAGATATCCATGTAGGAAAATATATATATATATATATATATATATATATATATATATATATATATATATATATCGCGTGTTTGCATCAATGTGCATCATAAATTCAAAAAATATGTGTGTTTTTGTTACATCCTGAGACACCATGTCTCAAATATGCGGATATAAAGCCTAGGTGTCTAATCAGCGTGATGCTCATGGTAGCATGTCACTGCCCATATGAGCCACCTCAGCAAGCGGTGAATGCGGCTTGGCACCCCTAAGGTATGTCTATGGTAGGCACGGGGAACATCATCAAATCGTGCA
Organism: Pinus albicaulis; assembly: GCA_034641835.2. NCBI lineage: Eukaryota > Viridiplantae > Streptophyta > Pinopsida > Pinales > Pinaceae > Pinus > Pinus albicaulis. The sequence continues at coordinate 500,562,323 of CM076576.1, read as the reverse complement.
TACACTACAAGAAAAAATTACATTGGTGAGAGGCGAAAATGGTCACCATAAGCTTATTGGTGAGGGTCAAAAGAGCTTTTGTCACCAAAAATTGAACGTCACCAAAGGTGGCGTCGCCGAAAGTATAAGTGTTGCGGTGACATTCAAGGTCCGTCACCAATAATGATTTATAGTGATGGATAGTGACTGTCACCATTTCATATGAGCAATGGTGATGGACAATCGCCTCTGTCACCAAAAAAATGAACGTCACCAAAGGTGGCATCGCCGAAAGTATGTGTTGTGGTGACATTCAAGGTCCATCACGAATATTGATTATAATGACAAATAGTGACTGTCACCATTTCATATGAACAACAACGATTTTTTGTGATGGACCTCTCATGGCCGTCACTACTAGTGCATATATATGGCGACGTTCATTGACCGTCACCATAAACTCATTGGTGACATCAAGGTCTGTCATGAATAATGACTATAATGACAAACAATTACCCTCACCATTTCATATCAACAACAAAGATTTATGGTGATGAAACTTTAATGGTCGTCACTATTGATGTTTATATATGGTGGCATTCGTTGATCATCACCATTTCATATTTTGGTGAGGGTCGAAAAATGTGACCATAAGCTCATTGGTGATGGTCAAAAGAGCATCCGTCACCAGAAAATGATTTTCGTCATTCCTTATGAATATCAGGGCACAATGGAATTGAACCACCAACCTCCTGCTTGTAAAGCAGATGCTCTTCCATTGAGCTAGCACCCTTTAAAGAAATAGCATTTAAACTAGAAATTTACCCTAAAGGTGCAAAGATACACCAAAGGAATAGAGAATCTAGGAAAATCAAAATTTGCTAGACATAATATGTTCAATATACATAATAAAAATACAGTAAGAATAAATTTTGATATAATCTAACAAAGCATGTCCTACGTAGGAGAATAACTGAAAATCACAACTAGAAATTTGAATCACAACATAACAATATAAAAGAACATGCAATAGGAAAGGAACAACTTCAAAGTTTGAGAAATATGAAAAATCCATGGGCTTGTTCTTATATATTGATATAGATAACTAAATAGAAATCTAGATTTATGAAATTCAAGTATCACACAAGAATGTCTTGAAAAAATATCAATATGTAAAATAGTATTTTTTTGCATTTGGATTTACCTGGCAGAATCTTAGGAAAAATTTTCCACAGAAATGGCCAATAAACATAACAACATGGACCTTAAACATAACAACATGGACCTCAGGAGCAATTGTGTAGGGGATAAAATATGAAGGTAAAGCACTAGAGAAGTATTCAAAGCAAATGATGAAAAGCGTATCTAGAAAGAACTAAGAACCCTCTGAAGTAAACCACCCATTTATCATCGTGACTAGTACACTTGCAAAAAAATATTAGAATAAATTATGAACTATTACACCAAAAAAAAGTGAATTTTTCCACTAAAATATAGTTTCAAATTAATCACTAGCATGACGCTAACTTCTTTGCAAAAATATGGAAGTTTCAAGATAATGTATAATAGCTTTCATCGCAATCGTGTTGATAAAACCTTCCAAGGAATAAGACCACAACAGTGAACAAGAGTTTCATCATACTTAATACTATCAAAGAGTGGTCAATAGAAAAAGTGAATTGACAGACCTTCATAACTTGCATTGGTTCCTTATCCTTCATCCAACCCTAAAATTTTAGACCAAGGTTAACATTTTGAAGGAAAAATAAGAAAAGTCACATGATCTTGTGAAATAAGATTTTTATCACTACCATTAACTATAATGCAATATTTTTGCACAAAGAAAGAATCCTTGTCTAAAGTGAAGTAGTCAGTGATGATTAAGACTAATTGCGGGCTTAGAATTGTTTTTCCATTTTTTTTTTGAATTGTTAGAATTACCGTACTTAGTAGTAGAGGCATTTCCACCATGGATTGGGAAGTCCACAACAACCACTTATGTAAGTGGGATTTTTTACTATAATCATTTTAACCTTCTCCTTCCTTTTTCTCAGCCACTGAAATATGTGTTGAGAACTTTTGCTTAAGACATCCCTCATTAGAATGGGCAGACCATTAGTGATAATCATCATATTCTCGTAACATTTTCACTATCATTGCAATTGATTTTGGGCTAAAATTTAGACTTATGGGTATCTTTGTCATGCCTTGTAAACAAATGAAGATGAGAAGGGGAAGGAGCAGAAGAAGAGGGATTAGAAAACATCGATTGAGAGGAGCTTGAATTTTTGTCAATGATGCTCCATCTTTAGGGATCTCTTTTGTAACTTGCTTTCAATATTCAAGGCCAGCCAGAAAGCCTTGCTCCAATGAAATGAGTGCATGAAAATTCCATCTTGTGTTGAATATGAAGTAGGAGACACTTGATAAAATTGAAACATTAATCCCCGACGATGAATTTTTCAATATACTAATGAACAATCAATACTAGCAATTTTCAGAGAGGCATCCACTACTAAGTAGCTCCTTCCTAAGAGGTTAGAAACATTGTCTAATAACTAGTTTGTAGAAGCCGTCGAAATCACCCAACAGGCACCACCTTGCACACAACATGTTGAGTTGTGGGAGAAAGAATCTTAAATTATAATGCACCCTTCTGCGAGAGTAACGACATTTTGGAGAAACAAAAATGCCTATGATAAGTGATATACCTGCTGGAGGTATAGAAATGTTGCGAGCAAATCAGGAGGTTGGTCCGGACCCCAAGAGATATCTAGGGAACAACCCCAAACCCAAGTAGCTCTGAGGTTATGGCAGAAATGTTGAGAAGGAATGTTAAGGAAAAAGTCTTGCAATCAGACTAAACTCACAGGATAACTATGAAACAAGAGTGACAAATTTCTGGACAGTTCCTTAGTCTAAAGAGGCTAGAAGCTCATGCAACACTAGAAGGTTATTTTATTGGGCAAAGAGAATGCTATGTTCATCTTGCAGATGCAAACTTCTCTTGTACATGATGGGAAAAGGGCTTGCAAAAAGATGCCCTGTGTGAAACATCAACACACACAACATTCTCTTTTTCCCAATGCACTAACCTTCTAGTTGTGGCCAAATAGCACTTGGGTCACAGTGGCAAGGCTTTCAGTAGCAATCACTTACCAAATCTTCCATAATTTGCACTATTGTACCATAACTAGATCTTGGACCTATGCTAAGATGTGAGGTGTTTCCACTGCAAGACATCAAGCAATGTGTTTAGCATTCAGAGCTGACAAACTTGAGAAACACCTTGAGCAGGGAAAAACAACCAGAAAGAAATGAACAAATAATAATAATGATACCTCTAGAAGATTATAAATAGGAAATCCTACTATCACTGCACTGGAGGTGTAGGCCTTCACCTTTTTAATTTTCATTATAATTTGCACAAAATCCCTCTAATCCTAGCATGTCACATTTTTGCATTTAGCAAAAGTTAAATACTTTTTCATTTGGTCACATATGAATCCCAATGGACAACTGGTATTATATATGCCATACATAACAATTAGTAAGCCAAAAAAAGTAAATGCAATGTTTCAACTGTAACTTTTTATCATGAAATGTTAGTTATAGTAATAGCAATGGTATGCCAATTGCATAAGCCATATGTATCTCCTATGGAAAGGTTGATTGCAATCCCCGTGGGAGCCAAAATCTCAATAAATAGCAACATAAAGAACTAATATGCAGTAGAATTGTTGTACAAACTATCTTATAAATGGGAAAGGTAGTGAATTATGGAATAGCATATCATGCGTACTACCTATTTAGTTACTTAACCTGCAATATCTACTATCATTTTCAGTTACTTTATTATTTTGGTACACTGCTCATTTTATCTAGAATTACAGTGAGATTGTTGTCTGATAGTTGGTCATATTATAGTAGGAATGTCATCAATATAGGAAATCTAGTTTTTGACTGAAAATGAGAGCAGGACATAAGGAAAATCATTGCCACAAGGTAAAACTATGATTGACAACTTATTATTGGAATGTATATTATTTGGAGTTAAATACAAACTATGATTATTTGTGGTAATGCTATGGATGTTGGAGAATAGATATTCAAGAAAGTATTGTCACTGTGACACGTCTACAATGTAGTTGTAGGTCCTTTTTCACCTTGGTTTCTATTTTTTGCAATGGCTTGTAGTGGTAGCATGATGTGTGCATTAGATATTTGCTTCCAATGTTCTAGTGAGCCTGGTATTTTCAAGACGGTCATAACCTATTAGGAAAGAACTTATTTTTTCATAAGAGGCATTCCTAGAAAAAATTGGTCAAGAGGCCAATCTGAAAGACAAAATTATAATATATATTGTGACTTCTCCAAAGATTGAAACTTATTCAATGGTTGATACTTCACTAGTTAGTCACTAATGCAACATTGTTCAGAAACTAAAACACAGTGGTGACTTGCAGGTCATGTTTGCATTATGCTAGTACAAGCTTAGTCTATTCAGAGGCCTACCATATGCAACAAAAGATATTTGCAGAGAAGCTTGCCATGTGCACTATTGGAATTGTAGGACAAATGAAATAGTTATTTTATATATCTTCAATGATTTTGAATTAGGAAAGAAGCCCTTAAAATGTACATCCATCATAAGACTAGGCCGAGTTCAATCTAATGAAGTGTGTTGCTACTTGCACACACTTGTTATTTATTTTTCCCATTTTAGGCCTTAGCAAACTGACATAGTAAATGTATAAGAGTTCCCAAAATAAGTGTCTATGTGAGATGGAAGACATGTGAGAAAAGTCAAGCTGGCCTATCGATGTTCACCCATTATTGGGCTTCTTTAGGATTAATAGTTGAGGAAATTTTTTCAGCATTGTGGGACTAAGAAAGTATGTCAACTTGTAAGATTAAATAACATTGCAACACCATGAGATTCATCTAGAATTGTTGAACTGACGCTGAAAAATTTAGCATAATAATAGGAGACAACTTAGCAACTTCTTAGTATCATGTTGCATGAAGAATTGACTCGAACCTAAGTTTTTGAGGCAACTGATATACTACCCAAATCATGTCCTTTAGGAGACAAAGTTTGCACATTGAGTGTGTGAGAGGGTGAATGGGTAACATGTTCACATGGATTGATAAATTAGTCCAATTTATATTTTCTTATCTTTTCCTAAAGGCTAATATCAGTAAATGTGAACATGAGAGTGGGTGCCCTCACATTTGAAGAGACAAATCTAGAGGGATTGTGTTAAAGACCAATTAAGTTAATCATTCTACCCTCATTCTTAATGGAAATAAACATTTGATATGATTCATTTCATATGTGCCCAAAGTTTTAAAACACTAAATTTTAAACTCCCAACGTGTCCTTTATGAGAGTGGGTGCCCTCACATTTGAAGAGACAAATCTAGAGGGATTGTGTTAAATACCATTTAAGTTAATAATTATACCCTCATGCTTAATGGAAATAAACATTTCACATGATTCATGTCATATGTTCCCAACGTTTGAAAACACTAAATTTTAAACTCCTAGGATCTCATCACTTTATTTATTTATGATTTTTACAAAAATTGGAGGTCATTGGTGAGAACAAATCTCAAAAACCCTAAAAAAATGATCAAAATGATTAGAAAAAGGGATGTTTCTTGTAGAGGTAATGGGGTCTCTGCAAGAGGCAGCCAAGGAGAAGGTGACTTGTTGAACAAAAGAGGCTCTAAATCCGCTTGTATCCAAGCACTAAAGATCATTGATGACGAAGATGAGTCTAAGTTTGAAAATGAATATGATGAATTTGATTCAGTGAAGCTTGTGGGGAACAAGAAACCAATGTTGAGTCCTATTGAAAAAACAGATCCAAAAACAAGTAGTGTGAAGGTTACTGGGGATGTTAATTATTTGAGCCAATCAAGATTTCACTAGCACAATATCTCACCATTGACACTCAAGGCAACCAACACAGTGGGATATGAGCGTATGACCATTGTGCAAGAAGTAACTCTTCCATCTATTCTCAAAGGCAAGGATGTGTAGGCCAAGGTTAAAACTTGCACTGGCAAGACAATATCATTTATATTTTCTGCTATTGAGGTGATAACGAAGTTACAATTCCTCCAAGGTCATAAAAGGTCGCCTATTCTTGTTCTTGTCATTTGTCCCACTATGGAACTTGAAATTCAAGTTGTTTTCCATGTCAATGTTTTGTTTAAATACCATGAAAATATTTTTGTACAAGTAGTTAGTGAGGGCACTAAATTACCAAGAAAACATAAATGGTTACAAAAAAATCCTTGCCAAATATTAGTGGCCACTCGTGGAAGGCTTTGGTACCATATAGAGAATACCCTAGCCGTCTCAAATCGTTTAATGGGTGTGAAAATGCTCGTACTTTGATGAAGTCGGCCATTTGCTAGATATAGGGTTCCATAGGGATATTGATATATGGAAATCCCTAGTTCCTTATTACAACCATGCCGACCCAAGTAAAAAATCGTTGATATAGGGCTACCAACCCCTATAATGAATCTTGATTATGGGGATGTCACCACTTGTGACAAATCCTTGTCACAAGATTTTAAGTCCCCCATAATAGGAAAATCCCTCTTACAAGGCATCATCAACACTCATAACATTGATCCAATGTTGAGTACAACCCAATGTTACATAGTGAAACACTCACCAAGGTTTGGGGCACGATCCCCATGCTTCCATGACAATGAAACTTTAAGTGAAACAATTGTAATGTCCCCAAAATAGTGAAATGTGATGCAAAACATTTTACTTTTAATGAGGGATGTTTCAAATATGTAAATTTGGTATCTAAGGTTATGGAGATGAAAATCCATGAGGCCAATCAAGTTTATGGAGTAAATTTCAAGGCACGAGCAACAAATAATGAAGCAAATGTATAATCCAATGTTTGTTAAGAGTTCTAAAACTCTAACGCACAAGGAAGATATGCATCAGCAAGAAAGAGATGAAAGTAAATCTCAGTAGTCAAGGACAAGGTTAGATGAATAAATTGACAAGTTGTGGATGTTGATGAAGAGAATGACTAGGAGAAGGTACAACAAGAGGAAAAGGACAACCAACAACAAAGTGCAATTTACTAAGGACCTTTGCATTAGCAAGGCAAGTGGAAAAGAACAACATAGTATTTGGAATCCTAGATAAGTTAATATAACATCAACACTAGGAAAACAACATGTAGGGAAGAATGGACAACTACAACACAAGCTTGGGATCCTATAGGATTCAAGAACTAATGACACATGAACAAGAGTTCATTAAATTTTTCTACAATGGGATTCTGATGCAGGAGCACTAAAACTTCCAAAAGCCATCAAGCATTCTGAAGAAAAGCTCCAAAAGGGTTTTCAACATTGAAAAGTAATTTCAATTCCTTATTTGTAAATATTGTTTGTTTCTTTTAATTATTATACAATATTTTTAGAAAACGTATGGGTAGGAATGATTTTGTCCTTAAGGAAAAATAAATTCTACCTTGAAAAGAATAAGAGATTTAGGGAATAAATCACGGAGATAATTTTATTTTAAAGTTGTATTTGATCAATTTAAAATTAATAGAAAATAAAATGACATTCAAATAAATGGGAAATCGGGCCATAGAGAGAATGAATGCCTCTCACCATGTGTATGCACAAAACTAGTTTAATGAATAAGAGTTCATGAATTTACTATAATGGACTGTGTTGGATATATGTTGTTATAAATTAATGTATAATGAAGACCATGCATTTATTCTATATTCGATTTAATCTGAGTCAAAGTTTAATTATCTATTCATTTCCGGTTGAAGAATCTCTTTTTTGTGCACACTAGAGGGTTTTGGGAAAATGAAGCTATTGTCAATGTTTTAGGAGTATAATTGACTAAGAGAAGGCACCGAACTGTCAGTAAATTGTTGGAGGCGTAAGGTTAACATGAAATTATGGAATGGGCTATTTTGATCCAACTAATCAACTCTTGCATCAGTTTGTTTGGACCATGAATATTAATTTGTAAAAGAATTGGAAGGAGAGTCCAATCTCTATGATATGGAATCACCTTGGAAGTGGTTAGGAGGAACAGACAGAGATAGAGAATTGAAGCCAACTGAGTTTCTCTATCTTGTGAGGATTGAGTTCCACCTGAAATAAGATTTTAGAGTCCAAATTTGCATTGAGCTATATAGAAGCGTGACCATATTAAGATGAGACAATCACCATGGATATTAAGTTGAAGTGAATGTTTTCGGTACAATTTTCGGCATAAACACTGGAAAATGTATTTTTAACCTTGCGTTGGCAATTTAATTTGAATTATGGAAACATGTCATTTTCTGTTTTGCTATATATTTCAATTAATGATCAAATTTGTAAATGTGAGAAACATTTCCAAAGAGCTCCGTTGTAGAATTTCACTCCACAACATCATGCAGAGTGTGGAATGGGCATATGAATGGGTTATATTTCAGGTTTTCTGCTATGGTTGAAGTGGTACCCACTGTCGGTGAAGTTTGCATCCTACAAGGTTCCATGGTCAAACCCACGAGGAGAAACGGGTGCGTGCGCATATAACCACGGAAGACCCTATAAACACCAAATGAGCCTCTTCTATGGCTATGTAATTAAGCATACCATCTACGCTGAATGGGTGTTTGCAACAGCAAATACTTTGTGAATTTTAGGACTCTTTTGCTATTCTCCTTCCGGGAAGCAACTACTTTGTGAATTTATGGATTCTTTTGCTAATCTCCTTCCAGGAGGAAAATTTTGTGCTGTGGCATGTGCTATGCTCCTGCCTACTCCACATGAAGATTCCTTTCATCGTTTCTCTGACATCCATATTCTTATAGTCGCATTCCATATCAGTGGAAAACTCAAATAAAGATTTCAGTCATTGAGTTTCTATATTGAGTTCTGAGTGTCTTTGAAAACAATCTATTGATCGGAATGTCAGAGGGTTTGGTGATCCAATCACTTGTAGGCGTTTTACCATATAAGCTATTGGGGATCATTAAAGACGTGTTGAAGAAGAGTTTTTCCTGCAAGGAGAATTTAAAACGCCTCCAAGAAACCCTGGAATGAATCACACCTATATTACTTGACAACTTTGCCAGTAGTGTAGAGTTGTCTCAACCTAGCCAGAAGCTACTCAGCGAACTCTATCAGCAGCTGCAGGAGGGTAAGAGGTTGGTTAAGGCCTGTTCCAAGGTAAGTCGCTTGAATATATTCAGGAGCTATAAGTATGCAAATAAAATTGAAGGCTTGGATTGGTATATTTTCAATTTCACTCAGACGAAAGGTTGGGCGCATATCTGTTCTGAATTGCATAGCCTGTGAGTACAGCAGGATCTACTTGTGACTATTGGGCACAGAATAGAGCATAAACTTGAGAATATTGAGCTCAAAATGGAGGATAAACTTGAAGGGATCGGGTAAAAAATTGACGCAATAAAGGAAGAATCTGACCTTAAGTTTATCGCAGATTAGATGTATCAATTGGAAATTGGTAAAAGGGCTTCCCAATCGAGCATCCCAGAATTGCCAGATTTTAGAGTTGGTTTGAAGGGTTTGGTGTATGAGCTGAAAAAATATCTCTTGCGCAATGATGCTCCACTTCTCAGAGTAATAGGCATGGGGGGCAGTGGAAATACTACTGTGGCATTAGCCCTCTGCAATGATAATGAAGTCAAAGGTCATTTTAAGGAGATGATAGTTTTTGAAAGAGTTTCGCAATCACCGAACCTTAAGGGACTTCTTGAGAGAATGTGGGACAAGATTGTTTGCCAGAAAAGACCTGAAATTCATGATGTCGAAGATGCGCATCAACAGCTGCAACAAAGGCTTCGCCAAATGGAACCTCAACCAACTTTGGTGGTGCTGGATGATGTTTGGGAAAATGATCATCTTGAAAAGCTTTTGTTTGAAGGAAAAGGGTTTAAAACTCTTGTTACAACTAGAAACAACAATGTTGTTAAATCTGATTACCGGTATGATTTGTTGTGTTTGAGAGAGCAATATGCTGTGTCCCTTTTATGCTTTTCGTCATTTGATCGAAAGTCCATTCCAGAAACAACAGATTACAACCTAGTCAAAGAGGTAATAGTAGAATGCAAAGGATTTCCACTTGCTCTTAAGGTGATTGGAAGGTCTCTCCATGGTCAGCCACGTGCAACATGGATAACTACCAAGGACAAACTTTCTCAAGGACAAAAAATATCTGAATATCACGAAACAGAAGTTCTGAAATGAATGGCAACAAGCATAGATATCTTGGAAGAAGAAGTCTGAGAATGCTTTCTAGACGTGGGAATATTTCCAGAGGCTAGAAAAATATCTGTTGATCCATTGTTAGACTTGGGTGTTTATGTTCATAAGTTGAAATGGACAGCTGCTTACACAATCTTAAAAGAACTTGCGAGTCGAAATCTTGTGGCTTTGGTGAAAAATCAAAAAGGTACCTTGGGGAATCCTTATGGCTGTAGTGGTGAGCTTTCCTTAATTCAGTATGTTGCATTGCGAGACCTGGCTATCTATTGGACCAAGCAGGAGCCTATAATTGAAAGACCAAAAAGTTTTATCATGCCTTAGAAAGCTGATTCTATTCGTAAAATGTGGAAGAAGCATCCAGGGCGTGATTTCAATGCTGAGATTGTTTCCTTCCACACAAGTTCGATGGAGGAGAAGGATTGGTGTCAGATGAAATTCCCTAATGCCAAGGCACTTATCTTGAACTTTTCAGCAAGTGTATACTTTATTCCACCATTCATGCAATCAATGGGATAAATTAAAGGTTCTCATAATTGTAAATCACAATTCTAAGTCGGCTACTCTCAAAGGTATATCAGTCCTCTCTTCATTAACGCAGCTGAAAGTTATTCGGTTACAAAGAGTAATTGTTCCTCCCCTCCAAGAATACTATCAGTCCTAGAAAAAACTAGAGAAGTTATCCTTGGTTCTATGTGAGGGTTGTGGGAATACTACAGGATTACATATGGGGGTGGATTTAAATTTCCCGTCTTCTTGAGTTAGCTATCGATCACTATAGTGATTTGAGGGAACTTCCTACGAGTATTTGTAATTGGACTACCCTTAAATGGTTGTTTGTCACAAATTTCCATGATCTTCATAAGTTATCAGAAGATATAGGTAATCTAAGCTCACTGCAGATGCTCAAATAGTATGCATGCCCAAGTTTAAAAGAACTACCCTATTCAGTTTGCAAGCTAAGACAACTACAATTCCTTGATATTTCACTTTGTGGGTACCTAAAAAAACTCCCAAATAAATTGGGCCAATTATCTAGTTTAAAAGAACTTGATATGAGGGTGCTCTCGTGTGAAGCAATTTCCCAAATCGGCTAGTGACTTAAGGTCTCTGGTTCATGTCATCTGTGATGAGAAGATTCAGCATCAGTGGTTATCTATAAAGGCCTTTACCATTCCCAACCTCCGTGTGGAAGTTGGAGGAGAACACTTCCATTTGGATTGGCTTAAATATTTATTGATTCGTAATATATGGGATGGCACTTGCAGGGATTTTCTCTCTCTATGCAGATCTCCCGAGCCAAGGTGAAAAACTGGGTGTCTAATAAACAGAGTTACATTGGAGCCTTGAACATTGTTGGTTGAAATTTGGAAAATAAAAAAACCTCAGCATAATGGGGCTATGAGGTTTACTCAACAAGGAGCTCCAGGAGATCAACCCTACATAGTTGTTCACAGTGATAGAAACAATTTATTGTGTGCTTGGAAGACACTATCCTGCGGCATTGAGACTTTTTCAATTGGTACAAAGTGTAACTTACTTTTATACATGATATTTTTTTGTCTAATCATGTTTGCAGTGCATAATATGATCAATTTTGTCCAACATCCGTGAACCTGGTAAACTTCCTGCAATTACTGAACTTTTGATGGCTTGGGTAGTAATAAACAGGATGGCAATGTCATGAAGAGTGTGGCTCATGGCATAATGTGTAAGATGGGAGAGATAGGCACAATTGTTTAATTGGTACAGTTGGAAGGGTATACAGAGTTTGCACTTATTATCATTGGAACATAACCAGTTGACAGGGTTTCTTCCATAATGGATCTGGAAATTCAAGGATTTGCAAGTTCTTAATTTCTCCAATAATTTTTTTATGGAGAAATTCCCACCCAAGTATCTGAATTGAAAATTCCTTGTACTACACCCGATCCATGAGAGGAAGGCTCTAACTTGTTATAATTGGAACACAACCAGTTGACAGGGTTTCTTCCAGAATGGATCTGGAAATTCAAGGATTTGCAAGTGCTCATTTTCTCCAATAATTTGTTTTATGGAGAAATTCCCACCCAAGTATCTGAATTGAAAGTTCTTTGTACTACGCCCAATCCATTAGAGGCAGGCTCTAAGGACGAAACTCTGTGGGGATGTTTTGATGCGCTGTCTGCTAATGGTTTCACTAGATCGAACAAAACTGATGCTATGTTCTATATTCAATTTCAAGGGCCAGGAACAAAATTTTCAACTTCAACTTCTTTATTTTTCTAAGGGTTTGATCAGCTTGTCGAACAATAGGTTAACCGGTAGAATTCCTTCACATTTGGGGTTGGTCAAAGGCTGAGTTTAAATATATCCATCAATAAATTGACAGGACACATACACATCAAATATGGGGTCTAGACCAAAAAAATAAGTCAGAGATTACTGCAAACGCAACATGACACTCAGATTCAAGACATCGAAATAAAAAAAAATCAATAAATTCGCTTGCAAAGCATTAAAATATGGGGTTTCAGAAAATAGAAAAAGATTCAACTTGGTTATTTCCGGAGGTTCATTTTATAAGTGCCTTGGGCAAGCTGTCGATGGAATCCATGAGAATCAGTACCCGAATGAGAAAGGTCCCCCATACCACAACTTGTCATTACGAAACAATTGGAATGTGACTATTGGGCTTGGATACTCTTTTCTTGATACACTATACTCGACTCAGCTTGGTCCACTTAGATACTCCGCTTTGACACCCCGCTGTTACCATTTCATCGTTGACCCATTATGCATTCAGTAAGGAAGTTCGAGAACCAAATTCAGTCAATCCCAATCCATTCCCCCAGATTCTGTAGACTGAGAGTAGATTCTTGCTCCAGATTGATCTCAAGATACAGAATTGTCAGAGGGGTGGGAAGCATCTTGAATTTACTTCCTCCTCAGAGGTCAATCCGGCGTGCATCTCAACAGCTATGACATCAACCAGCTACCTCAAACGATACACGGGGTAGAGCATCCCTGCAGAAAGCCCTCCAGAAGGTTCCACTTGCAGGCGGGAATAAAAATTTATCAAAAAATAAAAAATAGAATCATTCGCTTCCTTAAAAGTATTCAAATTGAATTTTCAACCAATGCGAAAGCGAGGGAAGAATTTTTTTGGAGGGGAATTGGAATTAATTAAAAAATTAAAATTAAAATTAAATTAAATAAAAATTAAATTGCAATAATAATATTTAAAAAAATAATTATATATAATATTAAATTAAAAATTCAATATAAATAAATAAGATATTAAAATGCATATGAATTATTTAATATGTAAAATTTATAAACATAATTAATTAGTAGTTATAATTATTTGTGTGATCACCTTTAAATTAAAAGACTCAAAATTAAATTTATCTGGTTTTTCCTTGTTTTAATATAGACATAAAAAGGTATGATAAAATGCCCTCTTTCAAGGTTTTATAGTTATTATATTTTTTACTAAGTTTTCATCTATCATAATGAGGTCAATTGCCCAAATTTAGCATTATGAGAGTTGTTATAGTTGCTACAACACCACCCAAAATTTTGGGCATTTGTCGAACTCTGATGTTTTCCCCATTCGCACTTTACATGTTGCCCTCACACATCATGTGTTGCCTCAGACATTGACATTATGAGGACATTACAGTTTCGAAGGTGTGTTGCTTAGGGGATGTGCTAAGAGACTCCCTTCACTTCAAAACTTATCTTTCCCTAGTATGTATCGCAACCAACAGAAGCACTGAATGTGGACAAGCAACATTTCATTTTGGATCCCCTTATGTTGACTATACTAGGGTTTGGGAGAAACCATAATTTGGAAAGAAAGTGACCCCCTTTCTGTCTTTAACCTATGCCTCTAAGGGCATAGTCTCATCGACATCGCACACCATGGTGAGAATTATTGCATAGCATGTCACCCTAGGCCCTTTACTGGTCCTATGCCTCAGCATGTGCAATAGGGTTTGAGAGAATTATATATTTTTCTCGTCATCCTTGAAACCTTAGGCATTGGTGATTGAAGGTCCAAACCTGCCATGAATTAATCCTTACTCTCGAGGGTGATTATCATCTTCACCTTCTCATCTTATCTCGAAACTGGATCACTCATATGCATCAGGGTTTACAAGGTACCTCGTATAGCATTAGTCCTCATTCCCTCTCATTTCATTAGGTTTTGGGCAGGTAGTTGTTGTTGGGAGTTATCTTGTCATCAACCTACATTTTCAAGGGTGTTTTCCCATTGGTCATATTGTGCATGTGCCCTTATTCTCTCCATTAATTTAGGGTTTGGATTATTATGGTCTTGTTCATATGTTATAAAATCCTAAGTTATCAAAGCCATGAATAAAAGGTTAAAACCTTTTCCTCTTGAATTTCGCTTTGGCGCGTATTACTTGGGTTTCTCTCCACCAAGTTTTAAGGAATCATATCCATCATATCCATGTTCATAGGCATTATTTTCCCAAAATAAGGTTTGTTTATGTGTGAGAGATTAAGCCTCCAAAGCTTGGAATTTCGCTTCATATGTTAATATTAGAAGGAATGTTTGAACATTCAAGTCATAATCATTTACAAAATTACGCGAAAGTCTCTAGTGTAATTATCACAAGATATACTTAAGTTAAGGATAGCCTGATCATGATCATTGAAGTCGTTACTTAATGCATGCCTGAAATTCTACTATTTGGTTGATAACCAAATCTTTATATTGTGAATGTGAAACAACTTTGGATAGTGATACCCTAGAGCCATAAAGAGACTTACTATTTGTATTAGTATTCATATTGTTTTATGTTGTGGCTCATGCCTTCTTGTAATGTGGCATCACAGGTCTTTTCTTAAACCACTAAGGGGGGAACACCAATTCAAAAGGAATAAAGACATAGTGGTCTACATACAAGAGGGCTCTCGACGATATGTGTATTTGGTCACTTCTTCTCATGAGGTTGGTGTGTGTGCACATGGATAAACCAATCCAGGTTTTCATTGAAAGCATCACCCCAAACGATGAAAGGAGCACCGCCTAACTGGGCCTCACATGAAAATTTGGAAAGCACCAAGACATTGGTCACTGAGAAAGCATTGGGTAAGGGTGAACATGCGAGACTATGAGAAAAAAAACACTTGAGTCTTCCAGCCTTTTAATATGGTTGCAGAAGTAAAGGCTAAAGCAGAGGCAAATGCATCAGTCATTTATGTACCAATGCCATTTGTTTTTGCAACTATTTTGGAAGCAATGAATGCCAAACTATACTTGTTTTTCTGCATTAAGGAGGGCGTTACCTGACATGGTATGGTACGTGTAAAGAAAACTTTAAACGAGCAATCGAATACTCGACTTATCAGGTCAAATTGTCAAGCCTGGTGAGTGCAAACTTGATCTTTATATGGAGTCGCCTTGGCTACATATTAAGTCGAAGCATGAAATCTAATGATATGGTGAGAAGGAACCACTTAGGAAGAAGAATCATTTAAATAATAAATATTGGCTTCAGGGCTTGGCAGGTGTTTAATTAAAGTGGCCCATGTTTGGAGTTTTGGCTTTATTGGCCGAACATGTGAGGATCAACACAATTGCATCTGAAGGTCGCATTTAAATAACTATTGGTAAAAATCTCGGTGGTCACCACAACAAGAATGCGCACTCCAAAGTAGAGCATAAAAATCAAATGGTATAGGGATTTAACGAATTCTGATCATCACGAGAGAGAGAGAGGACGAGTTGTGCTTTTCTTTTTGTCAATATGAGCATTTATATACAAGTCAGATGCCATGGGAATATGGCATGTATGTATGTATATTATTAACATCCCATATCAAGGACCTTTTAATTATGGCAATGTGTTATTAGGGTGCAAGCAAAGCCACAGATCAATGAAGACATTAATAACACAATCTTCTGGGAGTGGACGTTGGCTTCTAAAATACAATGATAAGGCTCCATAAGGATTGCATAGGTGTTAGCACTAACGTCCACCAACCAGGCCATAGTGAGACCACACGTAGCTAAACATACATAGCTAAGTAACATGGATTTACATTTCAACCCTTAGCTTCGCCTGCTAAATGTCTAAAAAACATGGGCATGGAAATCTTCTTTGTTGTTTGCAAACTCCTTATAACACAAATAGTTGAATTTTAGGCTTGTCTTTAGAGAAACGACTATAGCTTAATGTTACACCTGACTATATAATCTTCAAGGGAGATTTCAACCCATTGTTGGTATAGATTAACTTCTTGAGATTGAAGTCAACAAAACAGGCTGGCAATTGATAGTAGAAAAGAATTAGAGCAAAAGCCACTGGTTGGAGGGATCTATAAGCTATTTCCAAGGATTGTTTGTTGGGCACGTGTTGTGATGTGTTCGCTTGGGGTATTGATTTTGAGATTGACCTGTGAATAGTATTCGTAGAATTAAATTTTGTTTATTTGCTAAAATGGAACTCTTGGAAAAGATAGTAGTCAAGAACTTGAACAAATCCATCTTTGAATGCAGACCTAGCCATGAAATCTATCATCCTAACATTATTAAAGAACCAGAAGGGACTTTTTGATGCTAGCAGTGCAATGTATTTTCTTCACTAACCATCCAGTAATTTGTCTCCTCCAAATTTCTTTATGTGCCTATATCCATGACAATATTTCAATCCATCAAAAAATTACATTTCAGCTACCTAGAAGAATATAAAAGGGATTAGAAATTGTAGTAAAAAATGTTACCATGCTATCTTAAATATTTAATTGATTATTTAATCAGTTTCTTCATTCATCATGGCCCTCTAAATCCCATGCCAATAGAATGGGGTACCTCATATGATATATCAAGCCTTGCAAATGTGGGAAAATAGTAACTCTTTCCAGTGAAAGTGGTTTAGCAATCAAAATTCTTCAAGCTTATTTCTGGTCAAGGGTTTTCACTCTAATATGCGATGGGGAGGAAGAAATATGTGCCTACTTTATGAAATTTTCTCCATCCCAATAACTCCTTTTTAGAGTTTCAATTCCATTACAAGTTGAAGTGAATATCTCCGTAAGTAATTTCTATTTTTATTTTTATTTTAAACTGTGAAAAATAAATGATTGACTATGTTCATTCTTGGTAGTTCTAAATGTTGTTTCTCGTGAAACACATATTGCATTAACCCTGCTAAGTGTAGAGTCTTCATTATTATCAGGAACAAACAACTTTATGATTTTAGACATAATCATAATTACTTCAGGATGAATATTAGCTAGCTGCTCTTTCACAGCATCAACCTTCTCAGTCCATAGCACAATTTTGATCTGACTGATTGTCTCTTGCTCCATTATTTTTGCAGCTTAATGTCCCTGTCAATTTTGTTGGCACTTTACCTCTGTAAATTTACTCCAAATTTGACATGTTAAGCCCCCGATCATCTCTAGTCGCCCTTAGTGATTCGATCAGCTGCATTGACATAAACTAGAAAGAATGCATAGAACATCAAGCAAAACCTATTCCACTGTAGAAATGAGACATCTTACAAGAAAATCAAAACTGATGAATATGACAGCTAGTCCACCTTGTAACGAAACGTCTCTGCACCTAGTGAAAATAAGGATGGCTTTACATATGTTTAAGGTTAACCTGCCCTCTGCTTCTTCCTTTTACTGGTTTTCATGAGTATCCTGGATCTTAAGCTTATAATGGTGGGTGCGAGTGTCCTATCCTATTAAACCATCATATATCATTCAACAACTAAATCTATGCATTTGCACCACTGTATCAGCGTATGAATTTGCATTAATGTACTGAATTAATATGACTTCAAATTTTGAAATTTTCCTGTAAGATAACATTTATCATTAAAAAAATATGATCAAACATGAATTAATATCATGAATCCTTCAAATTTATATTGAAATATCCATCTCATATCGATAGATTCAGAATCTTAAATATTCTTATAAAAATGAATCCAGTTTCTCAAAAATATTAAAGAAGCTCAAACCACATAACAAAATAAAAAACTAGTAATTCAGATGCAATAAAATAGTACTTTTCCAATACTTCAGAAAAAATGGTTCAACACTAACATAACTTCAAAAATTATTGAACTCTAACACGGAGCTACAAGAAAATATCTTTATTCAAATCGAAATAAGGCAACAAAATTTAGAGAACCTTTGAGAAAACCATTAAAAGGTACATGCATCTCCAGTCAGAATTTGTAGTGCTCCTCGGGTTTTCACATTTGCAAATACAAAATTTGGATACCTAAATTATTCGAACAAAAATATGCAGTTAGGAAGATTCACATATTGTTGGTCCCCTGTCTGAATCAAATGGAAAATTGTGCCAAGATGAGATTTCAGTAAGAGGAGATTTAAAGGTGCAATTCCACATTTGTAGTTGAAACCATTGGCGTATGATTGGTTGTGTTAAGCCCAATATTTTTATTGTTGTTGATGATCATGGGCTCTTTCCAAAAACTAGCGCACAATGCATCATCCGATGAAGGAATTTTATCTGCCCATGTGTGCCATTCACTTTGATTTGGATCATATTGGGGGGAAATTATACTAGCATCAATATTCTCAAGGGTTTGGCTGCATTCTAAACCATTCTGATGAAAGCCAAGAAAATCATGAATAGATCCCCCAATCCTGCATCTTGAATATTGGACTTAGTAGAATACCTGAAGAATGCAGTTTCGAAAACCGCAGATTGTTGAGACTGAAATTGCAATAGATTCCCCAATCCTACATCTTGACTATTGAACTTAATAGAATCCATGAAGAATGCAACTTCGAAAACAACATATTGTTGAGACTGAAATTGCACCAAGAACAAATTTCATTAGATCCCCCAATCCTGCATCTTAACTATTGAACTTAGTAGAATCCTTGAAGAATGCAACTTCGAAAACTACAGATTGTTGAGACTGAAATGGCACGCGGAAGAAATTGTAGTAAGGAAGTTGCAATAACAAGACCCACAAAAAAAACGCTAATCACTAAGCCAATGGGAGATAACATAAACACATGTTTTGGGTGGGAGAAATGTTATTTTAACTGGAGGTCTAAAATTTAAAAGAAAAATGAATACTCTCGCCCTCCATTTTTCCAAACATCATTTTTAATATTATGCCTTCAAATATCATTTTAATATCATACCCATTGTTTTTCTTATGGATGTTGAGTGCACTCCATGATTCTTTTTAATGCCAACAATTGATTTAAAAGGAAGCTTCAAAAATCAATTCAATTTCATTCTAATAAATTTATTTTAAAAACATTGATGGCGAAGCACACAATGAGTAGTTCGAAAGGCGTGTACCTTAAAAATTTTATGTGATTTATCCAGAAGAGTTTTTAAAGAAATTAATTAATTAATTATTAAAATAAAATTGAGATATAATAGTAAATTTAGGAGAGGTTTTTGCAACCCATGGTTTTGCTCATGGTATTCCACCTTGCCAACAAGGGGGAATTAACTCGATCGTAGGTCCGAACTAGACGTGCTCTAATTTGGAATGGCTAATCCCAATGGGTTTTAAGGATTATTATAAGGGTTAGGGGAATAATAAGTTAGTGGTTAAGGGATTGAGGATTAGGGGTCTAGGGCTTAGGGGTTAAAGGTTTAGGGTTTAGAGGTTAGGGGAATAATGAGATAGTGGTTAAGGGGTTACGGATTGGGGGCTTAGGGGTTAAGGGGTTAGGGATTGGGGGCTTAGGGGTTAAGGGGTTAGGGATTGAGGGCTTAGGGGTTAGGGGATTTGGGAGCATTTATGGGTTAGGGGAATAATGAGTTATTTGTTAAATGGGCTAGGGGTTAAGGGAATATTATGCATTTATAGGTTAAGGGGTTAGTATTATGTATTTAGAGGTTTATGGTTTAGGGGGTTAAATAGGTTAGGTGTTTTGAATTAGGGTTTAATGGGTTAGGGGTTAAGGGGTTATAGGTTTAGGGTTTAGGGGGTTAAATGGGTTAGGGGTTTAAGGGGTTACGTGATTTAACAATTAAGGATTTTAGGGGTTAGAAGTTAGAGGCTAATGGGGTTACGTTTTAGGGGGTTAGATGGGTTCAGGGTCAGGAATTAGGGTTTAATGGGTTAGGTTTAAGGGTTTAAAGGTTTAGGGTTTAAGGGGTTATGGTTAAGGGTTTAAAGGTTTAGGGTTTAAGGGGTTAGGGGTTAAGGGTTTATAGGTTTAGGGTTTAGGGGGTTAAATGGGTTAGGGGTTTACTAGGGGTTTAGGGGGTTAAATGGGTTAAGGGTTAAGGGTTTAGGGGTTAGGGGTTAAGGGTTTAGAGGTTTATGGTTTAGGGGTTAAATGGGTTAGGGGTTTAGAGGTTTAGGTGGTTAAATGGGTTAGGGGTTGGGAATTAGTGTTTAAGGGGTTAGGGGTTAAGATGATAGTTTCATTGGTCTTTGTTTGTGCACAATAGTTGCTTATTCTTTGCGTCTCAATGTAACAATTTTGTAAGTATTGTTGCTTGTTGCCATGTCTTCTTTATTTATTAATTTATAGCATTTGTTAGCCATTGCTTTACATTTATTGATGAAAATTTCTATTGCAATCAGACCAAATGTATGTTCAATCTCCATCTTTAAACTCAGCCACATTTTTGTCACACAATTTAAGTCCGGAGAATGGCCATCTGATGAAGTCTTAATAACCAGACTTCACCTCATGACTACTCTAGAAAATCTTAAGTTCGAGTGTCCCACATTCATGAGAAATTTGGCTCTCATACTCTTACTCCACCTAACTGTGTCCTGGAAATACCCTTGTTTATTGCAAAAACATCCTAATGTTGTCGACCTTGTCCCTTAACAGACCAAGGAAACATATGTGACTGAGAGGAATGGAAAGCACTACAAAGTTGAAGAGAGTACAAAAGACTAAGATGGTTTAAAGGATAAGCTTGAAGAATGTAGCAGTGTTGAAACAAATAAAAGTTGTCCCAAACAAATAGTTGATAATGCAAAACCTTCTTTTGTACCAGTCAAGCAAGACTACATTCATGTGAGAGCAAGAAGAGGCCAAGCGACTGATAGGCATAGCCTGGAAGATAGGGTATGGTTCCCTCTTTTTGATGAAATATTTGATCTACATTTTTTCTATCAAAGATTAACCATTTTAACCTTGCCAACAAGGTGGAATTAACCCAATCGTAGGTCCCAATATGTCATGATATATATTAAATCTAGATATATATGAGAAGGAATAATAAAAACATATATTGATACAGGTGGCGAGACAAGGGGAGTCACAAGGAAGAGATGGAGATAAACTGAAGGAGAGGGGAGAGAAGGAATGGAGAGAGAGAGAGAGAGGGAGAGGAGTGAGAGAGGTAGAGAAGGGTAAGAGAGGGAGATAGTGACACAAAGATGGAAGGGGGGAAGAAAGAAGGATAGAGGGAGGGATATAGTGAGAGGATTGGAGGGTAGAGAGAGAGAGAGAGAGAGAGAGAGGGAAAGAGAGAGCGAGGTAGGAGAGAAAGGGAGAGAGAAGAAGGACAAGAGATAAGACTTAAGAGAGAGGAACCAGTATCATAGAAGAAAGAATATGTGACCAAATTACTCTATATGGAGATGAGAGATAGGGGCACCCTACCTACCTACTAAATGTCTTAACCAAATGTGGTGTAAACGTCTGTAATGGTGGTCAATTATACGAGGAGACGATTTTATGAGGAGGCACTGGATTTTTAATGTGATATGCAAAAAACAAGTACCGAACCTAACCATTTCCAATGACCACACATATACAACAGTGTGAATACAAAGGGAGTGTTTATTGAGATTGCTAAGTACTGCTCCTATAAAATAAAATAAAAGATCATTTAAGTAAAAATCATATATAAACTAAACTATACTAGAAATGATTTTTTTATTATAGTAGAATGATATGGAAGAGATGAGCTATGATACAAAAATATGCAAATACTATTGAAAACAAGAGAATACCCTAAGAGAATTTAAAAAATCCTCACAACAAGACTGAACTTTAGTATCTTCCTATCAAAATTTCAGTTTTTTTCAAGAAGAAATTGAAGGATGTAAATTAAAGAGTGCAAACACAACATGTACAATTGATTTAAACAACAAATATATTAGGCCCACTCTACACAAATTTGCAATTTGAGAATTCAGGATAAAAAGAGCAGGCTCCAACAACAATTTCATAGAATTATTTATTACTAAAATAGAAGAATGTCACAGAAAGTTGTCATCTCACAAAATCTCCTACTACAACCTACAAGCTAACAGTACTCACTCTTATTATCTATTTCTACAAATGTCTAACTAGTGTGCCCATCCTTTTCATTTATAAGTTAAGAGAAGGTGTTGTTAGAAAACATGCTAATGATAGCGTTAGTGGTGCGTCTCCCTTGAGCATGAGCAACTCCCTCATAACTTTGCCTTGTATGCAAGGATTTTCTTTTAGAGTAGTGAATTATCATAGTAGATATAACTCCTCTCCTGAAGGTTCCTCATTCCATAAGTGTGCACTCATGAATGCACCTGAGATGATGGTGTTAATCTCCTCAACTAGTGTTCCATACTTGGTGGGTGTGACCCAACAACTAGTTCGTCTATCCTCGAAGGTGTCATTATAAGCTTCTAGCTGTATTTAAGAATCTTTCTGACTGGTGTACCACAATCTAGCTCTACAATCCTGGTGCTGCACAACTTCTCAAGGCTGAGGTGAGACCAACTCGGACCAACTAGGTAATCTAACACTCTTGAGAATTTTTTTTTTCCAATAACCCAAGATTCTCCCCCAACTTGTCAAACTTCCCCTTTGTTAGAAGCTTTGTCAAACTATTAACCATATGCAACTTTGTCAGAATGTGGTCCAACACTACTAACTCCCCTGATGAACTTGGAATCTTAGGAAATCGTATTGAATATCAATGTGTTTGAAATGGTCATGACACATTGGATTTTCATAGATCTTGATGTAACTTTGATTCTCACAAGAGAAAATATTGTGCTTCAACAACTAATTGGTTGACTCTACAATCAAGTTGCAAATCTAGATAGCTTCATAATAAGTATATGAAACTTCCATATACTTTGCTTCAATGGAACTGAATGCAATTTTTGCTTTCTTCTTGTTGATTTAATAAAAATGATTTATAAAATTATAATAATGATGTTTAAAATGAGCCTTATGATGGTCTATTTATACACATTGATTGTCCATGAGGTGTAGGGGTATGTTTATAACATCACTGCCCTTGAAAGCTTTGTATTGAAAGCACAATAATTAGAATTTTCTTTAGTTAAGCACATTTCTGTGGTGGAATGAAGTTTATCAGATATCTATTTATACTTTGTAGAGGTTTGACTTTGTTTGTCCTTTGAGTGTTGGTGAGGTTTCTTTGTATTTTTTGCATCATAGTCTAAAGTCTTTTGACCTGATTGTTTGACATGAAAGCTTTATGCTTATTGGAAATATATTTTAAATACCTTCATGATCAAGAAATAGTTATGGTTAATTAAATTACTAATTAGGTACTACAGAAAGACGATGATGTTGAGAGGGCTTGCCTGGGTGACTCTGGGAGCAACCCGGAGGTGGTCAGACAAAGCTCTTCTAAGTTGCAAATCTGAAGAGAAAAAACTGGTGATGTATATGTGGTTGCTCCACCTGGGCTCTATGGAAAATCTTGGCAGAGAGTGTTTACCTTTCCGTGTCTTCACGAAATTAGGTTCTCTGGTCACAGAATAAGATCACTACATGTAGGTGATGGTTCTGTAGTAAGTTCTCAGCCTTATCTTCAGAATGGCTAACAGAGAGGATCAGGTTCGAATAAAGGATATAATTTGATAAATTTGGAGATTTAGAGTTTAAAAAAAAATTGCGGTGATGTTTGGATGGGTGCTAATTTGTAGGGTTTTCCATTTTTATAATTTTCTTTGTTGTGCTTTCTACCATGCTACCTAGTTGCTTTCTTGTTTCCCTAGCATTTTAACTTTTTCGATGTCTATCTCTCTATTGTTTCATGCCCCATTTGAAATGTAATCCTTATTTGGTAGGTTTTTTCTTCAATATAGTGTGAATATTTTTCCATCACACAGCTTTTGTGGGGTTTGTCTACGCAAATAGCTTGTAAGGACCATTCGTTAGGGTATTTGATGAAATGAAATGATTATCGATGATCACCAACTAATGGTACCTGCAGAGATTTGCTCTAACAATTCTACAGTTTTCTTGTGCCAACAATTATACAACATTTTAACCTCATGAATTAGTCTCCTATGTTCTCTTAGCTGATTCTATAAGCACTTATTGCTGTTCTCAAAGCTTTTACTCTCTAGTCCCATTGAGATATTTTAGTTATTTTTGGACATTGATCTATCTTCATTTCATTTCTTCAAATTTTCTGACTGTTATGCATTGCCTTTGTCCAGTGCCTTCTTTCTTACCTATGCTTTTTCTGCTTAAGAATTCCAGCCAGCCAGAGCAACAGGGGCAGCAGGAGCCACGCAGTCCAGCCAAAGCCCAGCAGGGGCAGCGCAGGGCCAGTGTAAGCCCTTCAGGTGTGACACAGGCCCTTACTGAGCAGCGCAGAGGCTAACGCAGGCCAGTTAGGCTAATGTAGAGGGATTCAGAGCAGCGTATTACTGTCATTTTTATTTCTTTGATGGGTGAACCAATTTTGGTCCCCAGGATTGTTGTACTTAGATTCTACATAATAATGAAAACCCTCCAGAGCTAGCTGCACCATTTTCCTCACATTGGGTTTTTTCCGGGGATAGTTGTCCAGAAAATCCATGTGTCACTTTGTCTATGAGCATGTTATTCAGTATTTGATCTATATGTTTAGGTTGCTAGTTGTATTTACTATTTACTTCTCTAAGTTATTGAATATTTCAGAAATTAACTTGTAACTTAATTGAAGTAGGAGATGTAAATCAAGATACTGCAATAGGGTTTCTTAGATTAAGAAATTTTCACATTCCCTAGGTCTAGCCCCATAATTAGGTCACCTAGGCCAACAATTTCCCAGGTATCTAGCTAGAGGAAAACTTCTATCTCCTAGAGGCAGCTACATTGCTGGGTGCACTCACTGTCCTCAAAACTTGGGCCAATTCTGGTGGTGGAATATCCAGATACCTCAAGCCCTAGCTCTAGGATCAATTTTTGCCTAGGTGTTCCCAAGGATAGAACCTAGTAGGATCAATTTGACCTATCGAAGTAAAAACACTTGTCTGATCCTTTCCCATCACCTTGTCCAGGATAGGAACATCATTGGTTGCTAAATTCCATCCCGAACCTGGGCTGGGTCCACTTGGCGCCATGTGGTCCCATTTGGTGTCAAAGGCCTTTCATCAAGGACCATTTTGGAATCCAAATTCCCAAAGGATTTTAGGGATTGAGAACTTTCTTCATAAGTCTTATTATTCTCCCTCAACCCTTCAATCCCCCTCCTCTCTCCCTAGAAGATAATTCCCTTGCTTAAAATGAAAGCAAGTCCCACTCTTTATTTTATCTTAGGGAAAGGGTTTCGAGGGTCACTTCCCACCTATTCATTGACCTATAATCTACAAGTGACTTCCTAAACTACCGGGACTCCACCCATCGGTGAAATTCCGTGAAGATTAAGGAGCCTTAGTTGTGGTGACAATGGGCTAAGCCTTCATCGTTTCCCTTGTCCTAGCAGTTTCCCTCTTAGGAACCCCTTTTAGATCCACTATTAGTTTGAGTGGTAACAATTTGTTCACAATTCCATTTGTTAACAACTCTTTGGTATGCCCATTGTTTCCATACTACAACTCCAAGATGAGAAGTCCAGGGCTATGGAGGCTGCCCTTCTTCTCACTAAATCAATCCTCTACAATATAGTGAGCTAGGGCTAGTTGGTTGGCCCACTTGAATATTACTTTAGTCCTTCAAATTCTGCACATCCTTAGGCCTTATACACTTGCCCTTATACCAATTTTGTTGTCCTTCACCAGAAAAAGAGTTAGGGCTCTTCTTTGACAGTAACCTAACAACCCTCCAACTGTACTTGGCCTACCATCAATCTACCCAACCACAGACAATTATTTTTACTGATCTAGGGCCCACAATATTTTCTTCATATAGGGCTCTTCAAATATTCCACCTAACAATGGTTTCATTCCTCTCAAGATCACTGTTCTTGTGTATCGAAAATTTGATCTTTCTTTTCCAATCTATGAAAAAATATGAACTACTCCTCTTATCATACTTCTAACAATCTATAGATGACTGAACTAGGGTCACAAATCAGCCACTAACAGTCCATTTACTAATTTTTTATAGGTTTCTTCAGATCTTTGTCTAAAAATCTATGGAAATTCCACCAAAATAAACTCCTTTGCATGTCAATCCATTCTTCATATGGCACATTTCTTCTGCATGATCAATCTTCTACTCAGGTTCCACACTCCTTTGGATCTGTTGTCTCCACACATACTGAATCTGCAAACCATCTTCTAGATCTGCGGTCTTTATTGCAGAAATAAACCTCACTGTAAGGGTCATAACCCATCTTTTTCTACACAAATTTGTCACAGTCTTAAGGTCATACCTTATGAACTAAACATGCTAGGAAACTGTCCTAACTAGGTAATTATACTTATGTACTTCTAATTTTTGTAGAACAAACCCTATCCACACATAGAAAAAAAATGACTCTTGCCTCCATAAGAGACTTGACCTAGCTCATATGGATCCATAGATTCTGGGCATTTCTTTTATTGAATCTTGACATGAACTTCAGATCTCAATGTTGACCCTCAAACTAGGGTTAACTCAGTCAATATTACGCCTGTGTCGACTTCTGTCATGGCTCTAAATTATAGTGCAAGCCCTCCTCCATTTATGTTGGTATTTATCACAGACCTTGCAACCTACTAACCACCAAAAGGCAAGATGGTATCAACCCTTTATTCTATTTCATGTATAAAATCTAACCAAGGGGATTCAATCTGATCTTGTAATAATGTACTAAAACAAGATATCGAATCCTTCCTACAATTTGTGGAAACAAAACACAATCTCACAATCACATATAAGTAAAAGAAACAAGTTATCAATCGCACAACACAAGATGTATCTGGGGAAGCAACTGCTCAAAACCCTCTATCTATATTTTGTATTAATTCAAGGAATCATGAAACAACACAATGCTTAATCTCTCTTGAGATTCTCCAGCACTCTGCCAATTGTCTCCTGCTGATCTAGGAAAAATCAGTCTAGTACTTAGCCAATTCTTAGCCTTCCTTCAAGCTGCCTTTCTCATGCAATTCCTATGGAATTATCTCCATATTAATTAGTAAAATAAACCTTCCTTGATTCAAAATCCATCATGGCATCCCAATGAATTTATAATTGCACATGGGAAATTTTCTATAAATACAACTGATAGTTATGTTCCTCTGAACTGTGTTACAATAAGGATCAAGGGTGTTTTTATTATTTAAAATAATATAAAACCCTAAACAACCAAAACCCTATCTTGAGGATATGTAAAACCAAGATTTTATGGGCCCCGTTGGGGTTAGTTGGGCAGCCAATTTCCCGGGGTCATAACTTGGTCATATTATCTTAGTTTGACGCACACGATACCTCGTTAGAAAGATCTCTCTGAGGACTACAACCATTAATAAAATTTCCATGAAATCAACAAACCTTTCATTCCCAAAAAAAAATCATTTGGGGCCTCAAAATGGCTTTGAAATTTCAGGACCCGAAAAACTGACAAAAATAGTAAATTGTGCTATAATTAAGGAAACTGAAAAACTGAAAGAGACAATGGCGAGGGCCCAAGTGGAATAGGCGGGTGGCCACCAATATCCACCTTGATCACCTTAAATCAAATTTCTTGAGCTAATCAATCACTTCACACTTGTTAGACTAGATGCAAGTTGTTATGAGATGAAATTACACTTATTGTCCAATCATTATGAAAAATAAATTAGACGCCTCACATTCCTCACTCCTGGTACATAAAAATTCCTCACCAGTGTGGGTGCATTTTTTTTGTCCTTTCTAGTCACCAATTTCATTGTTTCTTGTTGCAAATTTCAACACTCCCTCTCAACAAGAAAGGAATTAAATCTATCCCCATCTGGTACCTTTGGAATGTTCTGCATGCTACACTTATCTAGTTTTGTTTACACCTGAAAATCCTGAAATTGAATAGCCTCTGAACAACTGAATTAGTATAATGCATCTGTCATTAGAGTCTTCTTACTACTGCTAGTTACTGCACCTGTCTAGTACTGGATTCTCTGCACTTCTACTGACATCTGCATCTGTGCCCTTTGAACTGTTTCTAAATATATTTGTGCTCCAGTATTTGACATCTGTCACTCTGATTTCTGTCTTGCTGACATCTGACTACATCAATATAACTTATCCTTCCTACTACTACTGTATTGTGGGCTCCTCGTAGCCAGGTTCGATCCATGAGACACGCCATCTCAATGGACCTTGCCCAAATTTCTTTTCTTGGGATTATGTCTACACATAACCCCACCTTGCACCTCGAGGTATGGCCGCTCCCTCTTCCAATCTGGCTCGAAATTTCCCCCTCATGGAAGTTTATTCTTGATTGAACGCTTCCACTTGGTCTCCTCTCTGCTTCTCCAATTGTGGCAGCTACTCCACAACCTTTTGAGACTGCTTCTCATGAGGATGCATGTTGAGAGGTAATTTATGCTCCCTCTAAACCACCAAGTCTCTAACTTCTTCCTTTCTCCTCAAAGCTTTGCATGCATCTCGTCCCTCAAGTGCATATAGGTTCTTGACTCACACACAGTGTAATTGTCCCAAAGTTACAAAAAGTTTCTAAAAAAGAGTTAATTTTAAATCGATGATATCTCCCTCATCCGAGCTTCGATTTGACCGATTTTTTTCCATTTGGGTAGATTTTCGCAAGGAATCCAAATATTCTATTTTTTTTCAAAAATTTTACACCAAAATCTTCAGATATTCTCTACAAACATGCCACCCAAAAAATTCCTTCTCTGATACCATGTAGAAAATCTAACCAATGAGATTCAATCTGATCTTGTAATCTACTAAAACAAGATACTGAATCCTTCCTACAATTTACGAAAACAAAACATGATCGCATAATAACATATAAGTAAGAGAAATAAATTATCAATCGCACAACAACATGATGTATTTGGGGAAAGCAACTAATAAAAACCCCTCTATCTCTATTGTGTATTAAGTCAAGGAATCATGAAACAATACAATGCTTAATCTCTCATGAGATTCTCCAGCACTTTGTCAATTGTCTCCTGGTGATCTAGGCAAACTCGGTCTAGTACTTAGCCAATTCTCATCCTTACTTCAACCTGCCTTGCTCATGCAATTCCTAGGGAATTAAATCCTTATTAATTAGGAAAATCTGTCTTCCTTGATTGTGAAATCCATCATGGCATCCCAATGACTTTATAATTGCACATGGGAAATTTCTCTGAATAAAACTGATAGTTATGTTCCCTTTAACCTCTGTCTCAACTAGGTATTCCTCGAAACTGACATGCACGCAACTATTAATAGAAAATTATCAGTTATCTGATTGATCACTCATTGTGAATTAAATATAATTTAATTCACTGGACCTCTCACTAGCTCATCACTTAGTTAGAACTAGTTAAACTGATTTTAACTCATTTAATTGAGTTAATTACACTTGCACCCCACTAATGCATCAACTTCAACTGGACCCCAAAAATATTAGAATCCCTCTAGATGCCTCATATTAAACCCTCAACTCGAATTTCTTGAGCTAACTCAGTCATCATGACTGAATTAACTGACACAAGTTGTTATGAGATGAAATTACAATTTATTGTCCAATTTATTTAAGGTAAAAATAAACTAGATGCCCTACATTCCTCACTCCTGGTGCATCAAAATTCCTCACCAGTGTGGGTGCATTTTTTTGTCCTTTCTAGTTTCCAATCTCACTGTTTTGTTGCAAATTTCAACATTTCAAAATTTGATGTGGCCTTCACACAAAGACACCATTGAAATCACATGCCCAGATTCTCATGAGAAACCTCTCTTAAGCTTGATTTGCCAGAAGAGAACCAACAA